>CAJPEX010001802.1:0-49366 GCA_905338405.1 Notodromas monacha
CAGTTACATTTATTTCTGATTTCTTTTGCTAATGCCCTCCCCCTTGGGATTCAAAATGTTTTTGACAAAGTAGATAAAATGACATTTGGGGGTGCGTGACCAAGTTCATCATGGAATGTTTGAAATAGGGACTTTATGATTGAACAGTCGTCTCCTTTCTTTGGCAGTGGGAGATAGATTAAGGACTTTCTGACAGGGTGGCTGCCGCTGACTGTCATGTTTGTGTGCTGCCCCTGTCAACTGATTGACTGTATGAGACCATACTCAATGTTCCATTCTAGATCTGGTTTTTCTGGAATCATCTTGCCTTTTGAAAGAGTTTCCCATTCTTCTCATGCGTACAGCCTTTGAAGGAGTCTGAACAGCTCAGTCTGAGCCTTTTTCACTAAGTCAGGGCTTGATCTTTCCTTCACCAATTTCTGAAACTTGGATTCTCCTGAGATTGCTCTCTTTGCAGCTCTAGTTCTTCGTTGGAGTCTTTCTTTGAAATATGTGGTGATTTTCATCCACCCTAACATTCTGTTAATTACTGTTTCCCAGGAGGACGCTCCACTGAAGGCGTATTGAGTGTTCTTCTGACTTGATCCTCGTCTTGTTTTGGCTTTGGTATAGCTCTGCATGGGAACATGCGTATTGTTTGAACTGGCCATTGGTTTTGGTCTATTAGCCACTCTGGCCCATTCCACCATCAGAGCTTGCTTTCCTTTAGAGCAACTGCATCGCACCCTCGTGATGCCAAATCGGCTGGGTTTGATTTTCCTGGTACGTGTCGCCACTGCATTTTGTTGGAGAACCGTAGGACTGTCTGTACCCTTTCTTTGACATATAGTATTGCTCTGGGATTCTCTGCCTTGATCCAGTTGAGGGTTACTTCAGAGTCGGTCCAAAAGAATACCTTTGCTGTACGTTGTCCAGAAGCATTGAGAATTTCTTGTATGATGGTTATGGCCAAGCAGGCAGCAGAAAGTTCTAACCGATTGATTTTTATTTCAGGATTCAGTCTTGAGTTTTCTTCATCTACCTTACTTGTAGTTTTGTTTTTAGATTTTGCCATTCCTGGTACCAATTTAGACTTTCCCTGGACCAGTGTGACTTTAGTTTTCCCATCTGGTCCCTTTGAGACGTAGTATATGGCCACCCCAAGGGCGGTTTTGCTTGCGTCACAAAATACATGAAATTCACCATTTGTTTTGTCTTTCAGTTTTGTGAGTCTTGGAGTTCTGATAGTTAATACGTCTGCAATTTCTCTTGCTAATGATTTCCATAATTGTGTGTCTGTTTCATTCATCACAAAGTCCCAGGATACTTTTGGGTTGTTTAGATTGAATTTCTGGAACTCTAGTTTGAGTTTTGTACAAAAAGGGGCCATTAGGCTGAGAGGGTCATAAAGTCGAGCAATTATTCCTGCTGCTATTCGTTTGGAAATGATGCCGGCTTCAGCCAATAGATAAATGGTATCTGCGCAGGCAGAAATTGAGTCATCTGACTGGTTATATAATATCCCGAGAATTTTATACTGTTCTGCTTCCTGATTTTCACTAGGGAAGGTGCATATTTTAGTCAAATTGAATTTTCCTTCACTTAAGAGTTTCTTTGCCTTTTCTAGTTTTGTTTTCACTTCTTCAAGATTTTCGCCAGTGATTAAGATGTCGTCCACATATGTATTATCTTCTAACTCTTGCCTTTGAGCAGCAGTTATTGCTCCCTCATCTTCTGCAAGTTGATAGAGATATCTGATTGCTGCGTTTAGAATAAACGGGGCACAGTTTATTCCCCAGGGTAATCGTAGAAATCTAAAGAACTGTGGGGGGTATGAGCCATCCTCTTGTTTAACTGGCCATCAAAAGATTAGCAGCCATTGATCATCTTCTGTTAGCTGTACTTGGACAAAGGCTTTCTTTATGTCGGCAATTGCAAAGGATTGACTGAATCTTAGTCTTGTTAGGATGTGTACCAGTCTGGGAAGGATATCCAGTCCGCGCTCTAAGATGTCGTTTGTAGAACATTTGCCTTGATCTGCCGCATCTCCGGCAATTACTACTCTTAGAGGTGTCGTTGCGTTGTTAGGCCTTTCTACCCCATGATGGGGGAGCTCAGTGAAGGGAGTTCCTCGTTTGAACAGCTCATCTAGAGAAGTAGGTGTTATGATACCGTCTTTCTCCCATTCCTCTATGAATTCTTTGTATGCTTTTGCAAACTTATCCCCTTTTTCTAGAGTTCTGATCACTGATCTGCTTCTTTGTTCCCCAGTAATAAGATTTGTTGACCAACTATCGAGGAAGTTGCTGGCTTTGAGCAAGGGAGCTACGACTCTACTGTCTTCAGCGCGCTTTAACTTAGTTAAATAGTAGGCAAATTCATCTTCTATAGTTTGGTTTGCTTCTTCTGGGTTACCCAGAATTTGAGTTCTGTCTAACCTTAAACTTTGTGTGATTTCTGCGTTTAGTTCGAGATCTAGCGGATTGTTTTCATTTACCTTAACGGAGAATATAAGAGGTTTGAAGGATGGGATCACTTCTACATCTCGTTCTTTCCATGATCCTCTAGGTATTAGTCCTACGTTTGAATGTGAGATTTGAAAGAGTTCAGATGAGAAGAAAGGTTTTGTGTTTGTCCCATAAATTTGGATTAAGTTTCCGCCTCCAATAATTATGTCGAAGGGAACCGTTGTTGTGTGAACAATTCTGGGATCTGCAAATTTTGCTTGATGTTCTTTGAAGTGGGAGAGTATCTGTGGGTTGGATCCTTTCCAAGGGGTCCTCATTGGCACCACCATTGCTGTTATTTTGAATTGTTCTGAGGAGAATTGATTTCTAGAAGTTAGAATTATTTCAACAAAGGATGTAGAATTCAAGTTTCCGGGACTATTTTCGTTTACTCCTGAGATACTATATCCTGTTGGATGGGGATAGCATTTGAGATTAAGTCTATAGACTAGGTCCTGAGTGATTAGGTTAAGCTGAGCTCCTGAGTCCAGAAGAGCAAAGACACTGGTGGCGGACTCTTTATGCACTAGTTGTGCTGTTTCCATAAAAAAGCTGGAGGGTGTTCCTCGAGTCATGGTAATCTTTACCGAAGTTAGTCATGTGCTAGAAGAGCTGCAACTGGCTATTGGGGCTATGGGTTTGTGCTTGAGTTATGCAAGTTAATTTTGCATGCCTTTAAACATGCTTATCATTTCTGCTTTTGATAACTCAGAGCTGTCTTTCTCCTGAGTATTTTCAGTCTTTGTTGTAGGAGCATTATTTGCGACGTTTGTGTTGTTATGTCTGCATAGAGCAGAGTGATGATGTCCTCCGCAGACTCTGCAGTTTCTGATGCTTCTGCAGTCTTTCATTCCATGACCTGTCCACAGACAGTTTAGACACAGCATTTTTCCTCTTGCAAGATTCTTGCGTTCTGCAGTGTTGTGTCCGCATTGAGTGGCATAGAGTGCCGCGTTGCAAAAGGGACACCCTCTGCTTGGGACCTGTTGTTGTTGATTATTGTTAAAACCCCCCCGGAAATTCTGATTATTGGACTGAAAACCCCCCCGGTAATTTTGATTATTGGACTCAAAGCCCCCCCCCCCAGTAATTTTGATATCCTGTTGATCTATTGTTTTGGAATCCNCCCCCCCCCCCCCCTCCCCCAGTAATTTTGATATCCCGTTGATCTATTGTTTTGGAATCCCCCCCTGAAATTCTGATTATTGGACCTGCCACCTTGGTAGTTTCCTCTACCGCTTCCTCTGTTGAAGTTTTCAGTTTTCTCCCTTTTTGGCGCAGGTTCTTGAAATTCTTCCTCTTCCGTTGTTGATTCAATCTTCTTGACAGGCTGAGGTTCTTGGGCTTGTTTTACTGGAGGTGCGCTTTCTTGAGCCTTGTTACCAACTCGGTATACTCCAATGCTGGAGGCATTTTCTTTCTCATCCTGAGATGCGCTTTCGTTGATCTCTCTCTCCAGTACCACCAATACATCTCCTCAGGATCGCTTTTCCATAGGAGTTTGTCTTCATTTGGCACAGATGGCCTCAAGATTTTGTACAGCTTGCCCCTTTTTAGATTATTCTTCACCATTACCCAGATTCTTTTGTGAATAGTGAAGATACTTTCTCTCATGTTCGTGAGCTTAGCAATGGTGTCTACCACCTTTGTCATGTATGCTGCCCCCCGGTATATGTTCCGTCTGGAGGGGGTTGTGCTTCCAGTTGTTCGTATAATCCTTGAATGACCACCTTGACCTTTCCAAAGGTGTAGAACGTCTTCCTGACCAAATTTAGGTAATCTCTTTCTTTGGTCTTGCAATCCAACCCTCTCAAAGGTTGCAGTGCGTCTTTGTGAAAGTGCAGCAGATACAACCGTATCCTTTCCTTGGGAGTGAAGTCCGTCACTGGGGCCAAGTGAATGGGCTTGAAGTAGGACCATACTTGGTCAAAATCTTGATCAATGTCACCCTCTGGTTTGAATTTGCAAAACGTTTTCATTTCGATGCGCTGGTAATTTTGGATGAACACTGTTGATGTTTCACCTTTCAGGATAGACTGTCCTGTGGCATATGCCTTTATCTCTTTTTGGACCGCAGACTCTTTGTCATAGTCGATTTCTTTGTCTTTAGCGGGAGCATTTGCATTCTTTCCCTTTTCCTACCCCCCCCCCCCCCCCCCCCGGTAATTTTGATATCCCGTTGATCTATTGTTTTGGAATCCCCCCCTGAAATTCTGATTATTGGACCTGCCACCTTGGTAGTTTCCTCTACCGCTTCCTCTGTTGAAGTTTTCAGTTTTCTCCCTTTTTGGCGCAGGTTCTTGAAATTCTTCCTCTTCCGTTGTCGATTCAATCTTCTTGACAGGCTGAGGTTCTTGGGCTTGTTTTACTGCAGGTGCGCTTTCTTGAGCCTTGTTACCAACTCGGTATACTCCAATGCTGGAGGCATTTTCTTTCTCATCCTGAGATGAGCTTTCGTTGATCTCTCTCCAGTACCACCAATACATCTCCTCAGGATCGCTTTTCCATAGGAGTTTGTCTTCATTTGGCACAGATGGCCTCAAGATTTCATACAGCTTGCCCCTCTTTAGATTATTCTTCACCATTACCCAGATTCTTTTGTGAATAGTGAAGATACTTTCTCTCATGTTTCTCATGTTCGTGAGCTTAGCAATGGTGTCTACCACCTTCGTCATGTATGCAGCCCCCCCCGGTATATGTTCTGTCTGGAGGGGGTTGTGCTTCCAGTTGTTCGTATAATCCTTGAATGACCACCTCGACCTTTCCAAAGGTGTAGAACGTCTTCCTGACCAAATTTAGGTAATCTCTTTCTTTGGTCTTGCGATCCAACCCTCTCAAAGGTTGCAGTGCGTCTTTGTGAAAGTGCAGCAGATACAACCGTATCCTTTCCTCGGGAGCGAAGTCCGTCACTGGGGCCAAGTGAATGGGCTTGAAG
The DNA here is from genome assembly GCA_905338405.1 of Notodromas monacha. Lineage (NCBI taxonomy): Eukaryota > Metazoa > Arthropoda > Ostracoda > Podocopida > Cyprididae > Notodromas > Notodromas monacha. The sequence goes on from CAJPEX010001802.1 coordinate 5,422, forward strand.
TAGGACCATACTCGGTCAAAATCTTGATCAATGTCACCCTCCGGTTTGAATTTGCGAAACGTTTTCATTTCGATGCGCTGGTAATTTTGGATGAACACTGTCGATGTTTCACCTTTCAGGATAGACTGTCCTGTGGCATATGCCTTTATCTCTTTTTGGACCGCAGACTCTTTGTCATAGTCGATTTCTTTGTCTTTAGCGGGAGCATTTGCATTCTTTCCCTTTTCCTTATTATTGGTGGGAATTTTGGAGGCTCTTGGAGTATGGGGTTTGAAGTCCGGAAATTGGACACCCAAGACCGTTTTTTGCAATGGTCTGGCAAGTTGCCATTCTTCAGCCAGAGAGTCCGAGTTATGAGTTGCCAGTACGTTCAGCTCCCCTTTGAGCTTGATTATTTCGTGAGCGTCCCCTTCTTCCAGATAATCAATTTGTATTCCCTCAAGGTAGGAATGTATATCCGTAACAGATTCTATTGCTTCATCAAAAAGTTTGAGCTTCATATCCAGATTTGACTCGTCATATGCTTTGTCACCTTTGCAAACCATTCTCACAACTTGAAAAATTTTTGCAGTTAAGTTTGTTGACTCGTTGTCCCACATATTTGCATTTTCTCTTGCAGAATTTAGACTTGAATTACTTGGGGTTTTGCTCAGCCTGATGGGTCTTGGTTCCATTATGGGAGTTATGTTCGTTGTTTTGTTTCCATTTGCGCTGGTATTTGAAGTAGATGGCTCGGCGGAATCCGCACTATGTGCCTCTACTTCAAGATTTGATCTTAGAGAAATCCTCTTTGGTGGTCTGCCAACGGGCTTCTTTACAGCGATGACTTTTCTTGGTGCCATGACAATTGGTCCTTTTTTTGTGCTTGGAGGAATGCCCTCTTTTCCAATATTCACCAGTTGTAGCAGATGTTTCAAACTGTCCTTGGTTGTTGCTTGATTTTTCTTCTTCTTCAAGATTTTGAATCCCTTTTGTGCCAAACTTTGGTGGTTCAATCACTTTGCGTGAGAGAGATTCAACAGAGTTCACTTGATTGTTCACTAGTAGAGGTCAATTCAAGGGGGGTGTTCTTTTTGCACAATGGGTGATTTTTATACACAAGTATGGACACTTTGGTCAATTGAAAGAAAGTATACACACCACAAGAGTTGAGAAGGGTTTTCCGATATAAATGAATATATGTGTAAAAATTTCAAAAAACACTTAGATATATATATATACAGACGTACGTCAACAAGTTTTATTCACAAAGTGTTTTGTCAAAAGTTTTTTATTCACAAATAAATGATCAATATTATTCACAAAGGATTGCACAAATTTTGTTTTAAGTGGAGTCAGAGAACCACGCTCTGCTACCAATTTTTGTGGGGAAAAGATTACAGAGGACTTTCTTTTTACCTCACAAAAGGTGAAAGGATAGAAGTATACAAATTTTGTGGAGTGAATCAGATGAAATGGAGAGAAATGAAAAACACTTCAATCAGTCAGGCTGCGGCCGGGACTTATCGTCCTATTATAAATTGATATATTCTTTTCAAAACAGAACAGGACAGATCAGAACAACTAAGAAGTTTTAGACAAGTGCAAGAATGCCTGATTTTGGGATTGGATAATAGATTTCACACACGAGGTCTCCGGAGATCTGTTCAATTCAAGAGTTCAACGCAGAGTGAAATATCTGTGGTTTTTGGTTGACCACTACAACTTTTGGGATTAGAGATGAAGGCTGGATTTGGCCACTTTCATTCCTTCCTTCTGGAAGTTGGGAAAACTGTCCTTGGGAGAGCCTGGGAACCAAAACCTGGGTTCGGTTCTCGGGCTCGAAAAAATGCGTCGATAATTTTGTCTGGCGCCTTAAGAGATTTGTGCAAGAATTACTTGTCTTTGAATTTTTTCCTGACAAAAGTGAACCCCTCACCAAAACCTGATATGTATAACAACCGTCTCTCTGAAATCCATGAAATATTTTAGTAAGACTTGGTGCATGTTCCCAATGAAGTCCAATATGTGCCCACTGAAGTCCATCCAACTCTCCTGAACCTAAACAAGTTGATGATGGTAACAATGCCAATGATTCTTTTGTTTCAGCTGAAGACCCTAATCAAACTATTTTATCCGGAACACCCAAGAGTGGAAAATCTAATAAATCCTTTCTCTCTGAAGTTACAACAGAGTTGGGCAAGTTTTTCTCTCCTGGTTCCGGGTATGACAATAATGGAGGAGGTGATGATCATGGGAGCAAGACAACCTTGCCCCCGGTATCAGACAGCATCCTTGCCCCACCTGAATCAGCTAGTACGCTTAGAAGGTCGCAGATGCTGCTGATGCAGACACCCGAGCGAGGAGCTTCCTCAATGCCACCACAAGCAACCAGCAAGTCCAAAAGTCAAAAGAAGAAAGAAAGAGAAAAAAGGAAGCAGCAAAACAAAAATTGGAAGGAAAGGAACCGAAGCCTCGCATGCTAAGCAGAATAGACGCAGACAACATTATACCTTAACGCACGCGTGGACAGACGAGGGAAAGAGCATTGTCAGTACCAGATAAGTACTAGTTGCCATGCGCACAGGCCAATTGACCAAAATACTCAACCCTGGCAACATGGTAACCACGCAAGCAATTTTCTTGTGCTATATCCTTTGCCCAGTAAGTTTTACATTACTAATTGAGGAAGTGACCAAGGATAGGGGGATCATATCCAACAGCAATAGACTAGATAAAATATCCCCTAATAGGACTTTCCCTGGGAATGTAGGAGTTACTATCAAGGACATGAGTCAAATGTGTATTCCAACCACTTTCTGGACAATGGAATCTGTAGTTAACATTGGAAGGTTTTACCATCTGGTAGAAAATATTTGGAAGGAAGTGAAAGCGTTTGCTATGGAAACAAATGATGCTGCGGATGAAGGTGAGTTAACACTTACTGCTCCAGCAAAGATAGCCATGGATCTTTTAATTCACAAAACCAAAATTGTGGACGTGACCCTTGAAAATTTGTCATCGAGATTTGTGAATGTGCCTACAAATATCGGACAAGAAATCCCTTATGTCAATCTTTTACCAATAGTTCAAAGAGGCATTTCTCCCATTACAAAATTGCAAGTGGCAGACAAACGAGCCTTTGTAAAGCCTTCAGCTTTAGTCACATTTGATGAATACAAACTGAAAACCATTTTTGATTCTTTGCTCAAAGATATTAAATCCACCAATAAGAGTGAAAAAAAATTTTGGATGAAGTCTTTGCTTCTAGGGTCTGAATTGGCTCATCTTAATACGTTAGCAGAAACTTTGCAAGACGACTTCAAAAAAATCAAACAGTTTGTCTTTCCAATTCATCTTTATGACATCCATGTTGTTGAAGCCGTATTGGAAGAAATTCTAACTACGGAACCAAGGTATGCTAAAACAAAGGTAACTGCTCTTGATCTGTTTGAAATGATCAAATCCAATCTGGTAGGCATGGGATCATACGCATGCGACAACATTAAAAATCAAACAGGTGTTTGTGAATTCAGAACCATGACAATTATCCCAGTGGTAGCCCCTGACAAAGTTGTGTACGTGTTTAGAATTCATACCATCCCTGTTGCCCAAGAAACGTACCTTGGTTTGCCTAAATGGATGCAAACAGAAATTAAACATCCCTTTCTTTTAAAAAGAGGCAACAACTATTATGCAGCGTACGGGTCAGAGATACCCCAATGCTTACCAAGGTTAGGCCAATCAGGTTGCCGAATTTGTCATGCAGGACATCTCCCAGTACGCCCTGCTAGTCTCTGTATCAAGCAAATACAAGAAGGCACAAACAATGAAATGATACAAGTGGCCTGCAAAATGCAGTCAGTGGAGATGCCCGAGAATAGGGTGTTCCAGTTAGACAAGGATGAGTTTGCATATATAGACACCAATAAGAGGAGGATCACTCAATACTGTGCTGAAAGTCCTAACAAAGAAACCCCTGCGTCTGAAAACTTGTATGAACTACCATACTTGGGAATTATCAATTTTAATCAAAATTGCAGATATACCTTGGTCAATGGACCATTTCAAGACATTCTGCAAAAATTAGAAAATGTTGAAATAAATGCGGTGAAAGAAATTCCAGCATTCAAACCCAGAAGTAGAGTGGCAGAAGACATTAGTGATTTACAGTTACATTTTAGAGATTATGGCTAAATATATCTAATTGTTTCTGTGGTACTAATGTCTATCATTTTGTTTAGTATAGCTTACTTATGTTTTGCTAAAATCCGGTATGTGATCTTAAGAAGACGCAAGATCACAGAGGAGAAATCTGAATTTGCTCGAGGGCACAAACATTGAGTTAGTTCCTACTAGAAATGCGCCTTCCATCCCACAAAACCCAAGGTTGCAGATCAACGCAACCACTGCACTTATGGCCATCAAGTAAGTTTTACATGTGGTGCATATGTGCGTCTGCCATGTTTCAGCTTTGTTTACAACTGTTCTCAATTAGCCGTCTATGTATGGTTTAATCAGCTGTATGCCTTCCGTGCATCCCATGGTGAATGTTTATCCCTGTGTAGCTGTTACAACTAGCATGTACATGTACCTGTTTACACCTGCTGTTTGCTGTCAACCTTACTCCCTGTACTCTTTGTGTATCATGTGGTATCATGTGAAATCTGAAGTTTTACACCTGCAGAAAAGAAAGAGAAAACAAAGTTGGGGATGTTGATGATGCGATGCTGATGATGTGGCTGTGGAGAGAAAAGACTGTGGAAAAAACAAAACAAAACAGTAAAAATACAAAAAGTCAGAGGACAACATCTTTATTTTGGTCCTCCTATGCATAACTCTCTCTATTGCGCATCAACAACATAAAATGCTGCGCGTACTAGACAACAGCCACAGTATGGAAACTGTCCAGGCTGATGTTATCATTAACTGGAATCTGCAAAACGACCTCAGGTATAGGTGGAGGCCTAGAATTGAGCCTCCTCCGCATCCAAACACTCAGGAGAGGCCAGCCCAGATGCGCAAAGACCTCTGCTACACTCCATTGCTCTGGCCGGACCTGAGAAAAAAGAGGAATGAAGCAAAAGCAGAAGCCAGCTGGTCATGCAGAAAACTTATGGGCAGAAGCCATCAAAGGGTGGAATGGTGGCCAATGAAGGTAATTTGGCCATCTCAATCTTGTCCTTGAAAGAAGGATTTGGAAATGACCAAGATTCCCTATTATTACACTTATGGCCTTCTATTTTTGACTCTTCGTCCTTCTTTTATTAACAAAAAGTAGGCAGAAGCAGGCAGAGAACCCAAAAACCAGGTTTAGATGTGAAAAACTAAAGGTGAGTACTAGACTACACACCTTAACCTTAAACCTTTGGCAGCAACAGAAAATTCCAAAGGCAATGGGGGAGGTTACACCCACAACGCCAACCATCCAGATGAAAACTTGCAAGAGCCAAGTAGGAACTACCGCGTGGACCACCGTGCCATCCGCAAACTCAGCAGAGATGTTCACACGTGAAACATTACCCAAGTCATTCATGACTTTGGAAAAGTTATCACTCTCTGTAGTTTTTGGACTTGAATCAGGTACCACGGTAGGCCCCACTGGAATCTCACCACCCATTGCATCAACCAGCTGAGGGTTTACGTCAACCAACTGAGGCTTCGTTGGCCCAATTTGTGTGGAAGAAATTGTGAACAGAGTGGAGGTCACGTCCGGAATCTCAGCCAAAGACATTGTAGACAACAGAAAAACAGCTGACGGAGCCGTAGCATCCATGACCCTGGGAACAGCAGACATCCTTAACAGAATCCAGGGCGCCAAAGGTGACGTAATTCCCTGCTCCGAAGTGGCAGTTGAAGGAGCCTGATTGACATCCTGAAAACTGGTATCCTGAGGAGGGTCCATAGGGTCCAAAGTAGATGTCCTTGTAATCTCCAGCTTCTTTTCAGGGACTGAAGAGGCAGGTTGGGAATCCTCCAGTTTGTTATAATGAATAGCCTCCTCCTTGGCAACATCCACAGCAGCCTTATCTGTTTTTGTTGTTTTTTCTGAAAAAATAGGAATTCAATTGTGACTCTGCTTTTAAAGTCAAACGGAACAACAAAAAATGTACTCACTTCCTTGTTTGAAGAAGCAGAGATCCCAGGGGTCAATGACATCCTCCATGCCAGTTGGTCTGCTCCTGCAGAAAGTCCTCCTGTACAGCTTTACTTTCTGAAAAATTCAAAGGATTGATTAGTCTGCTCGTACTTTTCAGAATGGAAAAGGATGAAAGGAATGACAACCAACCTTCAAGCCCTTATAGGCAACACAGGACAAGTCCAATTTGGATCCTTGGAAGTCAATGGAAAAGTCATAATGTCCTGGCTTTTTTACATCACGAGCATCCAGGCAGACCAGTTTCCCTCCAACTTCCTCACAACCTCCTGCTAAATGGATTATCACCACCTGCAAAAATTGGAGCCACTGAAAACTATGTTTTGGGAAATATTTTGTTTGAAAAAACTTACCTCCAAAATTGTAGATGTCACTGCTACAACACTGAAGATTCCCATGTTGCTGCAGTTTTGGGTGTCTGATGCTGTCACTGGAAACACTCTGACTTTTTGGTTGATTCCTGATGTTTTGGAAGCCCCCACTGATGCAAAATGGCCGATTTTCTGTGCCTGAACCGGATCATTGTCTTGTATGACGCCGCAGTTTTCTTTTTCTTACACGCAAAAAAAAACCTAAAAAGGGGTTAAAAACTGTTTAAAAACATCCAGGGAAGCTTCAAACATAACCTGGAACAGATAGACACTCAGAAAAACTCTTGAAAATTCTCACCTGAAGAGATGTTGACCATTCCAGAAGTGAGACTAAAATGAGCCAATTTGCTCTCAATCATGTCTCAGGAAGGCATAGATCAAGTTTTGGGAACTCGTTTCCATTCCAGTGTGTGACTTTTGCCACATTCCAGTTTTCAGAAACCTGGATGAACTCCCAGCATCTGTGTGAATTCTTGAGCACATGGTGCCCCACAAAATGTGTGGAAGGCAAAAAAATCTTCCCTGGCACAGAATTTTTGCTGGAAATTGATGGCCATATGGGAACCAATGCCCAGGCTTGTCAATATTTGTATATTCATTGATATTCTTGAGTTCACTTGGCAATCTAGTACACTTTCTTTTTGGAAACATTTCACTTGACTTTTGAACTTGAAAAGAATGGAACTTTCCTCAAATTTGTCTGGGGTGAGTTTGTCATCAAATATTAATATGAGAGTCCTGGGATAGGTTTATAATGACGCTTCCTATCCTTTCTTTTTGTACGTCCCAAAACGTAACAATACTTTCTTGCCTAGCAACTCAGATCCAAATCTGAAGAGGTCATGATGCGTACTTTTACAGTGTCTGGTTTGTGGTCATTCCCTGTCCCCGTTTCTGTTTTCCCGACTGAATTGCATCATGCATGTCTGGTTTATTCTGAATCTATTTAAGGTCCGTGAAGTGTATATTTGGTATTCATTGTCAGTCTGGCGTTTGTTGCAGTCACATGGAAATATACGTACTCACGTCTTTAAAACAAGAAGTCTTGTTCACTTAGAAACTCGGGCTATAGGGAAGAAATCTTCTCGTCAAAAGTTTATTCTTGGAAAGCAAGTTTGTATCAGATTAATCGCGTCCATAGAAGAAGACGTTCTTCTAGAACTGCGATAGTGTCTTTTATTGATTTTTCCCAAATAAGGATAACACCATCAACAACAGGATTGGGAAATGTAATTGCTAGCGCACCAGGCGCAGCCAAGCGTAGTGGAGATACATTAGCTTAAAAGGGTCATGCGGAAAGTGAAGGGTGTTGTGGTTGTTAATATGACTACAAATTGTTTAGAATTCATACCCTTCCCATTGCCAAAGACACTTTCATGGGCACCCCAAAATGGCAACAAGTCTCTCTGAGTCACTCCCACCTACTAAGACAAAAGCAATGAAGCAGATATTAAAGCTACATGCCATCTGCAAAAAGTTAAAGAACCAGAGAATGAAGTGGTGCAGCTTGACAGAGACAAATTTGCTTACCGGGATTGACAAGGGTCAAATTACACAATATTGAGCCACTTCTGAAAATAACAAAATACCTGCCTCTGAAAACTCATATGAATTGCCCTACTCTGGAATCTTTAGATTTAAGCCTGCCTGTCAATATACTGTGGTTAATGGACCTTTTAAAAGTGTCATACCAAAGCTAGAAAATGTAAAAATCAACGCAGTTGACAAAGTTTCTGCAGCAACTCCCAGAAGTAGTGCAGCAGAAGATAATAGTGAATCGCAGTTACATTTTAGAGACCACGGGTATATCTATCCAATTGTCTCCATAGTGTTACTGTCAATTATACTAATCAGCATTTTCTACCTATGTTTTGCTAAAATCAAATATGTTGTCCGCAGAAGAAGGCGCTGTAATATGGATCATCAAGAAGGGGCTACTATTGAATTAGTTCCTAGCAGAAGTGCCCCTTTCTCCCCTCAATATCTGCGTCTACAGTTAAGTGCATTTGGAGTCATGGCTATCAAGTAAAGGGCAATTCTTTCTGTCATTCGCTGTTTAACTTTGACCCTTGCCATCTATGTTGACAAGCTTGATTGATTTCCCCCTTGAGTTGTGCTTTTTATCTGATGATTTGTTGGTCCTGATGACTTTCAACAAAAAACAGTAAAACACAAAAACTCTCTTAAAGCTTTTTAGTGCAGGTTCCTAACTGTACAACAAAAGCCTATCTGCGCAACCAAAAAACAACCAAACGGATCACTCCTTAGCCGTCTTGAAGCTTTCTACACTAGCGCCGTCATCCGATCCTGTTTTGGTCCTGCATTGTCCATCCTGAGCTCATGGCTGTGTACCCCTGACTCCAAGTCTTTGTCTTGTTCAACACAAGCTCTCATTTGGATCCAGACTTGTACTAGGGGCCACCCCAAACATAGTAAAACTTTGAGTGTGCCCTGTTCCATCCTGCGTATCTGTGGACAGAACTCTAAAATACACAGCAAAGTGCAGAAAGCAAGTATGTACAGTGCACTTACGCGTTTTAGCTGGTCTAATTGTAGCAAATCTTCTGTTCATCTCTGCCATTTCAATGGCCTCCCCAAAGGAAAGGTTTGTAATGGCAGTAGCATCAGAAGATTCACTATTTTTTTCAAACGATTAGGAGTTACAATCTGTTCTTCCCTCTGAAATAAGCCAAAACCAAGCCATGCATAGCCACCCAAGAAGGAATACTTAATGTTTGTGTGCAATAGAAAACCAAGAAACCAAATAAGAAACACGCCTTCAACTTGTACTGGCAACAGCAAATCAAACCCAAAATGGATGCCACAAGAGTGCCCACACCACCAGAAACATAGGCAACTATCTTGACCGCCACTATGGGAAATTCAGCATGGACTATGTTCCCATCTTTGTCTACAGCGGTGATATTTAGCCTGGTGGCGTTTGCAAGAGTGTTAATTATGGTGCTCAGGTTAGTTTCACCCAAGTTGGTAGAAATCTCCTTTTTTGGCATAGCCAGGTCTACAACCTTGCCCAAAACTACCAGAGCCCAAGCACTAGCTGAATACCAGACTCCTCAGAACCACCTGGGTCAGTAGAACTGCTGGTGGGAGCTGCAGAACCTCTCATGGTCTTCTCATCCAGAAACAGCTTCTCTTCAAAAAGCCTCTCTAACACTCGACAAGGCTCCTCCAGAAATGCTGGCTCCTTAGGACCCAAAGTCAAAGTTTTCACCATTTCCATAGTCTTTTTGATGGTTTGGTGACTAACTTCCACTTCATTTTCTGGAAATGACCACAGTTTGTATTTAATATACTCGCATTTTCCCACTTTCTGATTGTCACTCACTTCTGAAGGAGAAAAAGCAATTCTTCCAAGGCTGCATGGACAACTTTATCCATTCTATCAGTGGAGCCTCTACAGAAAGTTGGACCCATTATAGAAACCCTCTAAAAAATGTCATGGGAAATATTGTACAGGAAGTACTAATCAACTATGTCATTTTGTATATTTACTTTAAGATGGAAGTGAACAACACAATCCAGATCCAAATGAGTCCCAAGGAAGTCTACTTTGTAGCCAAAACAAAATGCGTTGTACGCTTTGCACAGGTCATTGCATGCTAACCTGATTCCCACTACAGCACAGTCAGAACCAGCCACCAGATGGTACCTGGTCAGAACCTGCCAAATGTACAAGAAGAAGAAAATATCTCGAAGCATATGGCAAAACTGCTATACCATTATGTGGCAACACTACCGTCCCCCCATGTGGCAATACTGTCATACCCCTATGTGACAACCCAGCGGTACCCTATTGCACCCTATATGGAAACACTGCTAAACCTAATGTACTGGTACTTTACTCACCAAAAGAAGAAGTATGGCCACCCTCATGATCCAATTTTTGCTGGTATGCCCATTTCACTTTCCACGAGTTTCAGCGCCACTCCGTTCCGCGCCGCCCAATTCCTATGACAATCGTTGTCTTCTACTCAGCCAAATTCAACAAAAATGCTTTAAAAATATCAAAAAGGTCAATTTATCACTCACTGATGAAATTCACTCGAGAAAGTGCTGGAAAGGAAGTGGTAAAAGCACAAAAATCAAGGAAATCAAAAATTATTGGAACTCACTTGTATCAGATGTGCACGCTCCACCAAGCAATCGGGACAAATGAGATTGATTCCTTCAGATCCAAGACAGTTCTGATATATATTTATCTGGGACTAAGAGAAGTTGTCTCACTTGCTTTACTCCGGCCATAAGATTGAAAATTCTTGGCAAAGTTTATTCCAACAGTAGTCATTGGATTAGGACTTAAGGGATCTAGAATACAAGAAGACGTTCTTGTGCAAGCTCTCAGAGTTATATTCTCATCCGGCAGTTTGGGATAACAAAATAATAACTGCATGTCCTTATATAGAAGTTTGTTGTCTTCAACTGACACAAAACTGTGAATGATGAGTGTGCAAGTTAACAAATAAAGTGGACCCCTGCTTTAAAACCAGTCAGTTAGAAACTTTTGAGTTAACAAACATTTGTGCTTGGAAGAAAAATTCCTCACCTAACCAACCAAAAGTGGGTTCACAAACTCCTGATTCCAGAAACAATTCCCAACATGGAGAATTCCACTGTTTTCATGACACTGAACTCTTGATTACTATTTCTTTGCACTTCCAACAAGCTGGAAGTCAGGGCAAGTCAAGCTTATAAATTACTTGGCAGACCAAAGCTTCAAAAAACATTTTCCGCATAATGAAGTGAGTAAATGAGAGTTTTCTGTGGGTTGAGCAGAATCAATTGAACAAATGATATCTAACTGTAAGAAGCTTTGAAAATATCACTTTCAAACTGTTTTTGCTTGTTTGTTTCCATTGTTCAAATGCTGAATTTTTCTTTAGTTACATTATATAAGTGAATATTTTTTTCTGCATGCAATCTTTTTTGAGTGCTGTTTTCATTCATCATAGTCCCATTCAACTTTACAAAGCATTGATAAATGTGGAGAGGAGGCAAGAGTAATCAATTGTCATCAGTTATTTGTCCAGAAAAGTTTTTCAGTTGTATTTTGTGTCCCAGGAACAGATGGAGTGATTCTCCAATGAAGCCTTAGGAAAAATCAACTTCCAACCATTTTCGAAAAAATCTCCATTCACTCTGGTAAAATCTTTGAGGCTCCTTTTATTTCCACAAGGTCTGTCAATGAGCAGCAGTTTTCCTTTTCTGAAATTTGTTTTTTCCACTTTCAAAATAAAAATGTTTTCACTGAGTTTGGGTTGGAGTTGAAGTGACAAGAGCTTGAATGATGAGTGTTGCATTGGTCTTTTTCTCTGGGTCAACTTGAATGAAGCCCCTGAGTTGAGGAGCTGCTGATGAGTAATATTCATTGTCCACCAGATAAGTAGTCCCTTTTCCTTCATCACCATCATCTTTCAACACCAATTCCCTTTCTTCTCCAGCATTGCATTTCCTTTGATTCAAGACCTGGTATTTGGATTCCAAAGAAGCTATGATCCTGTTCATGGTGTGCCTGAGTAACTTCAGGTCTCTGAGACAGGAACTGCGAGTCAAGTCGTTGGATGAAATGATGATGGGTTCCAGATGCCCAACAGTTGTTGTGTCTTCAGGAACTGCTGCTGAACAACCAGATTTCTTTTCCAGTTGCCTGATGAGCTCCTGCTTGTCAGATATATCCTTTTGCAGAGCCTTGACAGTGTCTAATTCCTTGCTTTTGAGGTAGTCTTCATTTACACAGAGTGCCAGTCTTTGTGAAGCTGCTTCCTGACACTGTTGGGCATCTTGTTGGAAGAGACTAGGGGTTTTTTGTTGGTGTTGTCTGGCCTTGATTTTGACCACTTCTTCATTGAGGAGGTTGGCCATTTTGAGGACCATTTCATCATCACTGCTGTGGGCCATTTTGGCAATGGTCATTTGTTTGCAGCCCCTAAGCAGGTCTTCAACTTTGGAAGAGGTCATGCAGGTGGCCTTGTTGAAATTGGGTTGACCAGTTGCCTCCAGAACATTGCACATGATGTCCTTGTCTGACAGCTCTCTATTGGATTTAAGGATGAATTCAACATTTTCCTTTTTTTGTACACAAAAAGTTATGAAATAATCATTACACTGGACCCTCAGTTAACAAACTTTTGGCTTGAGGAAAACTTGAAAATTGGTCATCAAACTTATTCAAAATTCAAAATTTGATTTTAAGGCTGAAATTCATGGTAAAATCAAAATGCAAATAAATCACCTATGTACTGATTTGAAAATTGTTCCCTTCTGGAGATTGAATATGTGTATAATCTTGTGTTTTAAAATTTGTTTCAGCTACACAATTCATACAAGATTCCTATCACAGGATTATTTGCTTTTCTGTGCTTTGTTTTTCTTGTTGTTCAACTGTTTAAAAGGTCTATTCGATCTTCACTTTAGCATAAAAAAAGAAATTTAATTTTCAAATGAAATGTAATTATAATGTGTGTTTTTTTCTGGATGTGAAGCATTTTAATTGTTGTTCACATCAGTGCTACTTCCATATGACACTGTCCTGAGCTGATATATAAAATGCAGCAACAACTTATTCTGAGTATGGTTTTGAATTTTTTTATATTCAATGTTCAATTGTCTTTTGGGTTCAAAAAGGAATGGTTTTAAACTCTTCCCTGTTGGAGTCTATGGGAAAGTCAAATTTGGTTGACAAACTTTTTGCCTCAAAGTCATTGATTTTGTTATGTGAGAGCCACTGTATTTTTATACATTTTGCTTTGAAATTAAAATCACGGAACAGTGGAGAGTGCCAAGTGACCCATATATGGATAATGGATTTTTTTATTCACAGAGCAATTTTAAAATTGACAAATTTTACCTTATGCCAGGCACTTTGAACATTCTGGCCCTATTGAAGATGTCACACAAATCCTCCAGAACTTTCCATCCACTCATCAAAGTGGAATAAATGGTTGAAATCTCTGCTGGTCCCTCCTGGTCCAAGAAAGAAACCTCTTGTGCAGAAGGATTGCCATTGCTACTACTGTACTCCACTGCAGGGATAGTGTTGACTGCTGCAGGCATTGTGAGTAGGGGTGTTGGAGATGTGGCCATGTATTGTTGCCTGCAAGCATCCACACAATCCAGGTGGCCTCCATTGAATGACAATTTACCTGTGGATGGGTCCACCCTAACACAAAGTTTCACACATGCCTCCAGGGTTGCTTTGGAGCGGAATTCATCTGGTGGGTTCAGGCTTGCTGCAAAATGCAAATTCATCAGTTCATATGTGTTGCCTTCAGTCCATGGGTTATGCGTAATGCAGAGGGGCACAGAGGATAATAATTGCTGCCTTAATGAGACTTGCTTCTTTTTGCAATGTTTTTTTAAACTTTATTCTTGCTTCATTCCTTAACTGACATATTTGTTTATTTGTGACTTCATTCTGTTTTGGGTGTTTGCTCTTTTAATATCTGTCTGCATTGATTTTGTAGGGGGAAAAGTTTGAGCACTGCTATTTTCTGCTGGTGTAACATCTACTAACAAAAATCTAATAAATTGAAATGGTTCCAGACAGTATGTAAACCAGATTTGATTTTCTCTTGGACTTCGAAAGAGAATCAAATAATCTGTCCTGTCACCCAAAATACAATTGGAAATTAAATTATAAAAATCTTTCTGGAAAATAAAAAACAGAATTAGTTACTGTTGCATCCTCTGTAATTTTATAATGTTTTGTAGGGTTGAATTGGACTATTCTGAATTAAAACATCACTCAAAAAGCTTAGCATCCAGAAAAAGAGCATTCACATGTGATCAGGATAACTGCCACCAGAAAAAATATTTTTACAATGCTGTGTAATTAAAGGGAAGAAATTAAAAGTTTGGGAAATGGAAACAACTAGAAGAGAGAAAAAGAGGTCTTTCAAATCCTCTTCCAGCTGGATATCATTTGATCAATTGATTCTACTCAACCCACAGAAAATCCTCCTTTACTTGCTCATAACTAAGCTTGACCAGACCATTGAAACTGCAAAGAAATGGTACTCAATAGTTCAGGTTCATGAAAAAGTTGAATTTTCCAATTTTGGAATTTTTCCTAGAAGCAGCAGTTTGTGAAAAAAAATTTGGTTGGTTAGCTGAGGAATTTTTCTTCCAAGGACAAAAGTTTTCAAACCAAGGGTCCATTGTATAAGGAATCTTCTCATTGATGAATGATTGACTTTAAATAAATAACAGCAATTTCAGGAATGTTTTGGAGATAGTCATGCATTAGTTCATACATGCACACCAAAATATTGCATCAGCTGTTCTTCAGAAATTACTTTTAGGAATATTTTAGGTAGTAGTAAATACTTTTTGAGTCAGTGTAATTAAAAAAATTGAATTTAGTCATTCCAAAATATTTCAGAATGTTTTTTTCATCTCAGAAGCAATCCTTTTTAATTTTTTTGAATGCAATGTTTTTACTCACCTTGAAATTCAACTGCATGGATGACAGATATCAGGATTTTGAATGAGATGAATCCAGTTATGAATTTCAGTGTGCTGGTCATGTTCTTCTAAAATACAATAACACCTTTTTGTGTTTTGGATCCAGGATTCTCACTTTGACTACCTGGAATAGAAATAACTGCCATTTTTTGAATATGTCTGAAGTTTGAAATCAGGTATGGATTCCAGCACATCACATATATAGCACACCTCTTATGATATCCCGTTACTATGAATTCAACATACTTTTTATTTTGATGGCATGCAGCATTTATTTTGACCATGTTCCTCATTATATATAAACAATAGAATTCTGTTTAAAAAAATATTGCCATAAGAAATACTTTATTCTGATGAATTCATTTCTTTATCCTCTGGCAGTTTCCCATAAGAGTAATGTTGAGAAAAGCATCTTGTTTCAGCAAATTCTTTTTGGGCTGTAATCTCATTACAATATAACAATTTTCGGCAACAATTATGAGCATAGGTCATGGGAATTATTTATTCAATGGCACAGAACTTGGAAAAAATGTACTTGTGCAGTATTAAACCACATCAAAAAAGAGAACTTTCTGCAGGGATAACTTTGTGTTTGGAAAATGCATAAAATGACCAATTTCTTGGAAATTCTTCAGCTTCATATTCTTGAATATCCCTTCTGTCAGATAAACAGTATGTGAGAAAAATGTTCCTTTATTTGAAAGAGCAGAAGGAAGCACAGCATTCCTACCACTTGTAATTTTGTTTCATTTTATTTTTCAAAACGAGGAACACTTTAGTGCAAATAAAGCAGGCTTGATGGAAAGGAAGTAATATTTATTTCAGAAGTGTTCTTATTATTTTTTCAGAAGTACTCATTGATTATCTTCATTTATTTTTAAGCACTTTGAAGTATTTGTTTCCCACCAAATTCTAGTCAAAAATGGGTTGAAAAACCATAAATCTTGATTTTTTCGAATGTACAGTAAAGGGAATTTCACATCAGGTCCCTAGCCTTTCATTGTAATGAGATTTTACTGTACTTCAATTGTTTGATTATCATGAATTTGTTAGACTTACCATTATTGGAACAGGATATTCACAATCTGCTAATCATAAGGCACCACTGTATTGAAAGTTCCACAGAAAACAAATGCCTGGGAGAGCATTTATTTTTTGCTCCTCAAAAATGTGTATGTTCAATGGGTGCATTTCCGGTCTATATATATTCCTTGTGCAGCACTTTTCCTAATTTTTCCCATTTCCATGTATGTACTTTGGCAGAAAAATTTCCCAAAATATTTCCTGCTGGCTCTGAGCATTCAAATACACTGGACCCTGTGAGTTAACAAAATCAACTAGTTCCAGACAAAGGGTTTGATGAATAAATTTGAGTTTCCCAGAGAAATTCAGTGAGGAGGAATTTAATCCATTCTGTGAGACCCAAAGAGAATTGTAAATGGAGTGTGGAAAAAAATCAAGACCATCAACCAAAACCAGAATAAATTGTTGCTGCTTATATTTCATAAGCCTAGAATGTGTTTGCAGTGTTATATGAAAGTAGCACTGATGAAAACAAACATAAATCCAGAGAAACACACACTGAAGGATAAAAAAATCAAGTGAAAATGAAATTTTTTTGTAATGCTGCAAGTGAAGATCAAATAGAACTTCCCAACAATTGAATAGCTTTAGAAAAGCAAATAGTTCTGTCACAGAAAAGCATGTATGAATAATGCAGCTGAAACAGATTTTAAAACATAAGATTACGCACTTATATGTATATATATATATATAAGTAACAGAAGGGAAGAATTTCCATGTAAGTTTATGGGTGATTTATTTGTACTTCAATTGCACCATGAATTTCAACATTGAAATCAAATTTTGAATTTTCCAATTTGGGATTTTTCTTTAAAACCCAGGGTCCTCTGGATTATTCTGAATGTATAATCAGTTTTCTTCAATAAATGTTTTCATTCAAAAAAGACACATGTGTAAACTGAGCATGAATTTAAAAATACTGTACTTGAAAAATATCTCACTGTTCATATAAAATATCCCACTGGACACAATGGGTGTCAATAAAGAACTACCTTCAAGTGTTTGAAACATGGCTGCTTCTCTTCATTGTGTCTGGACTTTATTTGTGCATGCATAGAATATATAATACATGCCACAGTCCCTTGCTGCTGTTGGGCAAACAAAAGGGTTTATATAACTTTCTATTGTTGATTCAGCGGAAGTTACATGTGCCAATCTCAGCTGCAAAAAAATAAAATACTGGCGCCAGGTTCATCAGGGACTGGCTGAAGTGTGCAGGACCAGTTAACATATTTTTTGAGAGTCATTGAATTTTTTTCTTTGTGATGCTGGTGGATTATTATAAAATGCAGTGGACCCTTGGTTAACAAACTTTTGTTTTTGAAAAAAAATCCCTCAGTTAACAAACCAGAATTTGGTTAACAAGCCTTTTTTCTGGGGGGGGGGAATGCCAAATTTGAAAATTAAAACTGTGATTTCATGGCACAATTGTAGTGAAAATAATTGGCTCATGGAAATGATACCCTTTTGGAAATTGAAAAAGTGTAATCATGTGTTTTAAAATATGTTTCAGCAACATTATTCGTACATACATTGAATTATCTGCTTTTCTGTGCTTGATTCTTTTAGTGGTAAAACTGTTTGAAAAGTCTATTCTATTTTTACTTTTTATATTTAAAAAAGATTTCATTCTCAACTGAAATGTACTTTTTAGTGTTTGTTTCTCTGAATGTGAAGCTTTCTTCTTTGTTTTCATCAGTGCTACTTCTGTATATAGCATTGGTAACGCATTTTGGGCTCAAAAATTGACATTTTTATCATGTTTCTAGCACAAATTTGCCTGCATCATATGGAGTTTGCAAATTGTTTGGTTGATCTTTGCCAAATAAAATTCATCATTCTTGTATGGAAAGAAGAACACACAAATTTTGCATCTGGAAATTTCAAAACTTCAAAGTGAGAAATTATTCAAGATTTAAAACTGAAGTGCTGTCTCCTGGAATAAAGGAAAACACAAGAATCAATGGGAATCAGGGATATGAGCCCTGTGCAACTGGAAGCAAAATACAGCAATCAGCATGAACAACATCTAACACTACTTGGACAAGTGTCCCCTTATCCTGCCTTTATGGAGATTGAGGCAGCAGATGAAAAAAGTAAGCAAAAATTTCATGTTGATAAGATACATATCACAAGCAAAAAAACAAGCTTTGGATGATTTTGTGAAGAGAAAATTTTTTTTTAATGAAGCAGTGCTATTGAAAAAAGGCTACATGTACTTTGTTTTTCATTTTCTGCGAACAAAATTGTCATTCCAAAGATTTGAAATTTTTTGACCATGTATATAGGAAAGCTCAGACTGAAAGGAACATCAAATTTTCAATTTTTTTTCTGGCATGAAAAAGTGTCAACAGCTTCTGACATGGGTGGAGAACTCTCACCATAACTGGTGAGTTTTCACTCAATAGCATGCAGTAAATCCAAAATTTTCCAAAAAAAAACTGAATAAAAAATTACATAGCCTCAAAATTGCATGGGCTACATCATATATTTTTTCCACACTTTTACCTGCACTAGAAACACTCCAGGTCAACCAGAAGTGGGACAACCCTTGTATAAATGTGTACAGTAAAAAATATTTACAATGACACTTGTTATTTAGAAAAATTAGCATTTGAGATAAATTTATTTATTCAAGTCCCTGCAAAAGACTTTAAAGATTGTTTTTTTTTATTTTGATACAAAAATCACAATGAAAACCTTGTTACAAAGAGGCATTTTGAACTTGAATTTTGAATTTTGAGATTGAAGAAACATCAGTTGTGCTGATTGGGCAGATGCAAAAAACACACATTTTTACAGTATAACAAAATTTTGAATGTATTCCAATATAGTTCACAGCCCACAGTGTTGCCAATGTGCTTCCATTGTGTCAAAAGGCAAGATTCAATTCATTCTAGTTCAGGTTTCATATGATGATCAGGAAATGATTTTTTTCCAACTGATACCCAAATATCAAAGCATGGATCAAAGAAATTATTGCATGTGCATTGGTGTGGTTGAAGTGCAGATCATAACATATAAATGCCATGTTTCCAATTTACAGTTACATTGCATAAAATTACTCTCCCAAAGATTCTGGCACTTGAATATACTTGTTGATGCCACCATCTATAAATTTAGTCCATCAATTTGTTGTGGTAAATATAGCACCAGTTCAAAATTAAACCATCAGATATTCAATTACAGTATAGATGTGTGAAACCATTCCAATCATGAGCATTCAGCAATGCATACAGTGAAAATGAACACTAGATATAAATTAGAATCAATTTGGAAACTCAACACATGCCTTTATATAATCTCCCAACAAAGATCACTTGAGTCCTGACTCTTGAATGAGATACCCAAACTGATTCATCCCAGTACAGTATTTAAAAAGTGATACAAATACAATCCCTTCAAATTTGAAAAACACCACTGAAATCTCAGAGAATGAGTTGAGGGCATGTCTTGTTCAATTAAACAAAGCAATGAAAATTCCCAGCAATTTAAGCAATATTCCACAAAAAAAAGATCCTATCAAAGTTGTGCTTGGACAATTAAATTCTCAACACTTCAAAATGGCCTGAAAACCATCCGTTTAAGGATGATGCCTTCACCCCTTTATGATAAATAGTGTATTTCAAAGAAATTCTGGGTGGGAGACATGAACAGCTTACAGATCAATTTCATGCATGCACCAAGTCAGGGCATCATAGTAAAACCATTATACAGTACAGTATTAACCTTCTCAAGAACTCCATGACATTATGCTCTGGCAAAAATGAGGGAAGAGCAAACTGTATTCCTGAAATTCAACAAAATTCATGAGTATCCTCAATGCAAGCAAGAGTTTTGCATTGAGGGCTGTTTATAAATCACCAAGCCTTCATGCATGTGTATGGGAACTCATTACAGCAGACTTCCAGTTAACAGAGACAATTGGTTCCAGAGAAAACTTTGTTCACAGAAGAGTGCGCTAGTCAAATTTAATTTTCACATATAGAATAAAATGGGAAATTATTTAATCTGTTCTGGGAACCCAAAAGAAAATTGAAAACATGAAATATAAAGAAAAATCAAAGCCATCAGAATACATTTTTGCTGAATCTTATTTGAGCCCAGAATGTTTTTACAATGTTGAATATGGCAGTAGCACTAATGAAAACAATGATAAAAAAGCTTCACATTCAGAGGAACACACACTCAGCAAGGATACATTTCAGTTGAAATGAAATTAATTTCTTCACTGCTCAAAGTAAAAATTAAATAGACCATTCTAACAATTTTACAACCAGAAAAAACATGCAAAAAAGGAAGTATTAAGATATGAATAATGTACCTAAAACATATTTCAGAACACATGATCACACATATTATATTTTGAGAAGGGAATACTTTCCATATCAGTGCATGGGTGAATTATTTGCACTTAAATTCTGCCATGATATGACAATTTTTAATTTTAAAATTTGGAATTTTCCCCCAGAAGAAAGTTTGTCAACCAAAATCTCATTTCTTAACTGAAGGATTTTCCCTCTAAATAAAAAAAATTCCAAAATTCAAAGGAAACCAGATGAATGCCTAAAAATATGGGCAAGATATTCATTGACTTGAAAAACATCCCACTGAATTCAGAAATAAAAGTTTCATAACTTCAGCCAAAACATCCTAAAGCTTGTCTTTTGGTTTGGACAGCCCACCAGTGGAGTGTTGAGCAATATATTCAATAGAGTTCTTGTCCTCCTTGGTATTTGACAGGTTTGTCCCTGGCATCCTTCATGGGTGCCAAATAGATACTTGGAAAACCATGGACATCACAAGGAGGATGAACATCATTGGCAGTTTCATCCATCTTCATAATAGCCACTTTTCCATCCTTCAACTGGTGCGCAAAAAAAAAGATAAAATACAGTGCATAATGTTTGAGAGGATTTTCAATTCTGCCATGTAAAATTATGCACACCCCCAAATCACATTTCCAATCAATCCCAAGCCAATTTGATCTAGAAGAATTTATCTTGAACATCTGAAACTCAGTTTTTGGCTACTGCACTTGAAGTTTTATACATATTTTTACATACAATAAAATCTTGTTACAACAAACTTCTGGGGACATTTTCAAGCACTGGAAAACATCTGGAAAAACCACAATGGGAAGGTGTTGAATATATACAAGTCTGCCACTGTCAATGATTTTGAAAATCCTGTCATGAAAGTGGTTATCTTCAGAGATAAATTTAACTGGCGGATTTTTCTTCAAGGGCAAAAGTTTGTGAAACAAAAATTTTGGCAACCCAGGGTGTCCCATCACAGTACTTGTCAATGACAACATAGGATCATATATGGCAACACCTTTTGCCTTTATCACATCCTCTTCAGTCACCAAAGCATGTCGAACCATCTCTCTGTGTCTTCTCAAATGCTGACTTGCAGGAGGAATCCCCATCAAAATGCACCTGTCTTCATGTTCCAAGTTTTTGTCCAGATCTTCCATGGATTCAATAGGTTTTGCAGCATACAGGGCCACCTTGTCCACACATGTACTTCCCAACCTTGACAGCAAGATGTAAAACAAATTTGTTGAAAGATGATTCCTGAACACAGTAACACATAACATAGAACTTGTTCACCAGAGGACACTCAATCATCTCCACACTGGGCACCAGGGAGGATCTGCTTGCATATCCTCTGCTTGCACACCTCACCAGTCTTTCCTTGGATTGACATTCCCCCAAGCAAAACCTTTGCAGTGAAATTATGCAGTATGTTATTTTTCCCTGTTTATTCACTGTAATTGAATTGTTCTTGAAAATTCTAGACTTTTGGGGTGGTTAGGACCCCACCATGAAACTTCAACGCTCCCACCATCTATGACTAGCAGTCCAAACTGGAGATTCAACTTCCTTTGTCAGTATAGATGATGTGTCCACATCCTTGGTAAAAAGTTGAAGAAGTACCATATTTACTTAAGTACCACATGCCCTCAAGTAAGGTGCTCACAGGGGTTTCTCAGTTGGAAATTTGGCTAAAATTGTATACCCAAGTAAGATGCACACCCCAAATTTGAGTGAATCTAAAACCCCAAAATTTTGAAAAAAAAACAACAAAAAAATTTGACTTCAGGCATAAATTGAACAAAAATCTGACCAATTTTCAACTTTTTCAGTACAAAAAAGTTTTCTTGCTACATTTTTTCCAAATTTCTCAATCAAGATTAAGTATGACGCACACATAACTTCCTAAAACTTCTTGAAAAATTTGTACCCACTTATGATGCGCACCCCTATTTTTCTTCTGAAATTTGAGAAAAAAGGTGCGCGTAGTACTCAAGTAAATACAGTAATCATCCATCATGTAACAATCAACCAACTGAATGAAAAGAACCATACATTGGCAAGAATCATACAGTGGTGAAAGGTCGGAAAACTGTATGATTTTAATTTTTCATCATCGATTGATCAATCAATCAATCAGCCTATGACGGAACAGTCAGGGCCAATATAATAGAAGCAGTCTGTTCGTATAAAGCGTGGCCGTAAATAAAAGGACGAGCAACAATAATAATCGTCTCTCGGACGAGAGGTGTGAAAAAATATCGACGACATCCGTATTCAAACGCAAAAACAAAATCAATCAAAAAAAATATATATCTTTGGCTTCCCGTCCATCAGGTGCAGAATCATCGTTTCCTTTTCTTTTCCTTCCTCTCTTCGTCGTCAGGCCCACGTCTCATCTGCAAAATACCTCCCGCAGAACAAGTAAATTACATCATTTACTCTTATTATATGAAGTTGAGGCGGTGATGATGAAAAAGCACAAACGGAATGAATTCAATCAAGCAAAAAAAAGGACTGCTTCAAGCCTAAAAAAAAAAATTTGACACGCGCACAGATGAGATAAAAAAGCATCCGTCTGTCACGCACTTGAATGACCAGATTCCCACAACGTAGTACGGCAGATCGTGTGCACACGCAATGCATAGCAAAAAAACAAACACAGTTCTTCATACAACAAATAAGAAGCTTCAAACAAAGTTGTCGGAAAATTAAAAAAAAAAAACATCTCCCCCCCCCCCCCCCAAAAAAGCGTCCCATTGGCAAAAAAAAAGAGAAGGAAAACTCTTTGATCCGCAGGCAAAAGCACCGAGGATGACTTATTATAGCCCACTTGCAAGAAAATAAAAATAATAATTTCGCTTGGCAGGCCAAAAAAAAACACCAAAGAAGACGACGACGAATCTCCAAAAAGGCGGCTCGAGAAAAGCAAGGCAGATCCAATCTTCTTGTCACACGGCCGACACTTGCGCCGTTTCATCTAGAGTGTAAAACAAATGGAGGAGGAAGAGGAGAAATGGACAACAAAAAGATGAGTGAGTGAGTGAATGAATGAAGAAAGGAAAGAATCCACATACAAAGCCTTGGTTTGTAAAAGATTATAAATGGCCACTTGCCGTCATTGGAAGCATATGCAATTTTTTTTTTCTTTTACTCTTCAATTCTCTTCATCGGTGTCAATGTGTCAAATAAATTTTTCATTCCTTACTCTGCTAGATATAAGGAAGACCTGGATCAAGGTGAATGTCCTCCACTGAAACAAAGTTTACAACATAACCACTGAAGTCAGCACACACCCATTTTTGCTTCATTTCACTTCATTTACATTCAGCAATGCTGGCAACATTTACTTCAAAACTTGAATTCAAAATGTTGTCAAATATTTGAAGTTTCAACTTGATCCTCCAAATGGGGCTCATGGCAGATACCATACTCTTCTACACCAAAGAGAAAAGTAAAATTCCTGGCATTTTTCTTACTAAATTGTATGACTATACGCTGGATGTGAGTGCAAACATATCTTCTGATACAATTGTGATGCTAGGATGCCACTAGGAATGAAATTGCATAAATACATTTTTTATGATTTTCCAAAAAGCACCTGAGTCCCAAATGGGGCACACAGCAGGTAATAGGGTTAAACTTCACTTCAGTGGAGGGGCATTCACTGTGATCCAAGTCTTTTTCTTGTTTCCTTCTCTAGCTGAATAGTCAATGAGACATTCATTAGACACCAATGAAGAGTTCCAGAGCAAAATCAAAAAATTGCAACTGCCTCCAATGACAGCAAGTGGCCATTCATCATCTTTCACAAAACCTTGTATACATACAGTGAGACCCCCACATGTGGACAATTTGACATTGGGACACTTATTTTCCCCATAAAACATTAATAAAAATACTCAAGATGAGGACACTGACTCAACACAGGGACATTTTGTGATGGAATTGCAAATAAGTTTCAGGCCAAATTACAAGAAACAGATATTTCCAACCGTAAAATTAATGTAAGAAAAGTTCTTGGGCATTTCTCTCACCAATTTACCACCCATTTTGCCAATTTATAAAAAAATTACCTCCTGCATAGAGGGACTTCCTTCTCTCTTTTTCACTTGAAGGTTATTTTTACAGAGAATGCCAACAATTCTTTGTACTGTTACAGAGGTATCAGCATTCCATTCCCCAAATTTCCATATTGCGTTGAAATATATTGATTGAACCATTTTTGAGACGATTTTTATTTTAAAGGAATCATGGCAAGTATTGTATTTACTCAAGTACCACTCACCCTTGAGTAACGCGCATACAGGGGTTTTTCAGTTGGTGATTTGGCTAAAATCTTATACCCGAGTAAGACACGCACCCCAAATTTTTAGTGAATCTAAAACCACAAAATTTTGAAAATAAATGTAAAAAATTTGACTTTAGACATGAAATGAACAAAATCAGATCAATTTTCAACCTTTTCAGGACAAAAATGTTTTCTTGTTACATTTGTTCAAAATTTCTCAATTATAATTAAGTCTAATGCACACATAACTACCTAAGACTTCTTGAAAAATTTGTACCCGCTTATGACGCGCACCCCTTTTTTTCTTCTGAAATTTGAGGAAAAAGGTGTGCATGGCACTCGAGTAAATACGGTATTTTGTCCATAAGACGCCAATTAAAAAATTGAATAATGTAAGTCAAAGGGAAAATGAGACTCGACTTGGGGACACTCTCCAATCACCAATTACGTCCGCATCTCGGGGTGGGGGGTCTCACTGTTCCAAGTCAGCCACTATAGAACGCACCATCCGTCGTGTCCAGATAGCGCGAACACACGACTGGGTTATCACTGTTGTCGTGCGACTGCGTCCGGTTCACCATGGATCTCGGGTGAGCCTGCGGCTGATGGAAGGCATGCGGCGGCGGCGGGGTGTAATCAGGCGGTCGTCTGGGTCGCACCATTGGGCCAGTAGCCAGTGCTGCAAACCAAAAACAAGTCAAACAAGCACTCATCATTTCACATCCTCCTCCTTCTCCAGAGTACTGAACTGTGCTGTACATGACAAAAATACAAGACCAGAAGAAATCGCCATTTGTTTCACTTCGCGCATGCACGAAACGAGTTTTCTCCTCACCTGCAGACCGACTGGGGATCGGGGGAAGCACAGGCACTGCTGAGGGGAATGGTGGCGCCCGGTAGCCATGCAACGAAGAAGATGATGATGCAGAGGACAAACAAGACGACGACACATCAGCTGCTACGTCACGGACGGAACACACATGTACATACATACAAACATACGTACATACATTCATTCATAAAGATAAATAGGTAGTTTGATAGACAGATAAAGAGAGAGATATAAATATGAGGGTTGGTTTGTAAAAGATGATCAACTGCACCTTGCTGTCATTGGAGGCAGATGCAATTTTTATTTTCTTTTGCTCGTCAATTCTTCATTGGGGTCAACAGTGAGACCCCAAGATGTGGACATGATTGGTGCATCAAGAGTGACCCTAAGTTGAGTCTCATTTTCCCTTAGACGTACATTATATACTTTTTAATTGGTGTTTTATGGACTAAATACTCACCCCAATTCCATGAAAATAAAAATTGTCTCCCAATTTTAAACTGATTCAATCAAAATATTTCAACACAATATGGAAATTTGGGGAATTGACTACTGATACCTCTGTACAGTGCATAGAAATGTTGGCATTCTCTGTAAAAAAAATAACATTCAAGTGAAAAAGAGAGAAGGAAGTCCCTCTATGCTGGAGGTAATTTTTTTAAATTAGCTAAATGGATGGTAAATCGGTGAGAGAAATGCCCAAGAACTTTTCTTGCATCAATTTTAGGGTTGGAAGTATCTGTTTCTTGTAATTTGGCCTGAAACTGATTTGCAATTTTATCACAAAATGTCCCTGTGTTGAGTCTGTGTCCTCAATTTTGGGCCTTTTTTGCTAATTTTTTTTATGGGAAAATAAGTGTCCCTATGGCAAATTGTCCACATGTGGGGGTCTCACTGTATATATACAAGGGTTTGTTAGGTAAAAGATGATTAACTGCCCCTTGCTGTCATCGGAGGCAGATGCTATTTTTTTTCTTTTGATCTTCAATTATTCATTGGTGACCAATAAATTTTTCAATGATTACTCAGCTACAGAGGGAAAAATGAAAAAGACCTGGATCACAGTGAATCCCCATCCACTGATGTGAAGTTTACTTGATCAAGAGCAGCTGAATGTGCACTTGCACGCTTTATGACTTCAGGTAATACATGATAAACTTCACTTCAGTGGAGGGCATTCACTGTGTGATCCAGGTACTTTTCTTGTTCCCCTCTGTAGCTGGGTAATCAATGAATCAGACACCAATGAAGAGAATTGAAGAGCAAAAGAAAGAAAAATTTGCATCCGCAACCAATGATGGCAAGTTGGATCCAGGATTCTCACTTTGACTACCTGGAATAGAAATAACTGTCATTTTTGAATATGTCTGAAATCAGGTGGATTCCAGCACATAACATGGCACAGCTCTTTTGATATCCCATTACTATAAATTCAACATGCTTTTTTATTTTGATGGCATCCAGCATCTATTTTGACGATGTTCCTCATTCAACTACAGAATTCTGCTAAAACCAATATTGTCATAACAAATACTTTATTGTGATGACTTCACTTCTTTGTTCTCTGGCAGTTTCCCATCAGTGTAATGTTGAGAAAAGCATCCTGTTTCTGCAAACTTTTTTTGGGCAAGTGATCTTATAACAATTTTTGGCAACAATTATTAACATAGGGAATTCTTTATTAAATGGCACAAAACTTCACAAAAAATGTGCATTGGGCAGCATTTAACCTCATCAAAGAAGATTTTCTGTATAGAGATAACTTCATGTTTGAAAAATGCATAAAATGACCAATTTCTTGGAAATTCTTTAGCTTCATATTGTAGAATGTTTTCTCTTCTTTCAAATACTCTTCCCTGAGTATTGGATGAAACATTTATTGGACACCAATGAAGGCAAGTGGCCGTTTCATCATCTTTTACAAACCAACCCTCGAACAGCCACACAGGGACAGACAGACAGAAGAAGAAATGAAAAAAAAGCGTCACAAAAGCAGCTCAACGAGCAACGGTAATTTGAGCAAGCAAGCAAGGGATCAAGAAAAACAAAGAGTCAGGCACGGACTCCGACCTGGGTGTGCAGAGAAGCGTCTTTGTGGCGGAGGAGGTGGGGGCGGAGACGGATGTCGCAGCCCTGGGACGGCTCCTGATGTGGCCCTGCCACTGGTTGAGGCGTCACTAGAGCTGTTGGATTGCGTGTCTCCTTGGCCCGAGTCCGTGTCGGGCGATCCCGACACATGGGCCGTGTTCCCAGTCTCTGATGAACTACAACCTTGATGGGAAAAAAAGAGAGGAATAAACGAATCTCGTTTCAAAAAAATTGTTCTTGGTCCTGGCAGTTTCTCATAGGCGTAATGTCACTAAAAACTCATTTCAACAAATCAATTTTATGCTGTAATCTCATTATAAAAATTTTTGGCCATGATTCTGTGCATACGCCATAGGAATTATTCGATAAATGGAAGAAAACCAGGAAAAATATTGAAAATTGTAGCATCCCAGCATAATCAAAAAAGGAAAACTTCATGCAGAGAAAAGTTCATGATCAAAAAATTTGCAATATGACTTATTTCCTTGGAATTCTTCAGCTCCATTTTATGCCCTTCTTTAGAATAAACAGTACTGTACATTTAGAAATTGTTTCCTTGATTCGAAAGAGGCAGATAAGCTATGATTAAACATGTTAATATACAAGAAAGTACAGTCAAGTATTTCTAACACATGCAACTTTGTTTCTTGTTATTTTTCAAGACCAGCAATACTTTAGTACAAAGGCAGGTTCAATGAAAGGAAATCACTGTCTACTTCAAAAGTTTTTGCTTAATATTCATCAGAAATACTCATCAATAAGGATATGAATAGAATTATCTCTTTTTGAGAGCACATTACAGTATTATTTGCCAATTTTCTACAAAATGTCAGGCTAAACTTTGTATAAAAAAAAAAAAAAGATCCTATCAAAGTTGTGCTTGGACAATTAAATTCTCAACACTTCAAAATGGCCTGAAAACCATCCGTTTAAGGATGATGCCTTCACCCCTTTATGATAAATATTAAAAAAAAAAAAAAAAAAAAAAAAAAACCATGAATCTCAATGCAACAAATGTTCCCTCAAAACGAATTTTCGTAAGGACCCCCCCCCCCCCCCCACAAGAGTTTTTTCCAACGAGATTTCACAGTACAAAAAGACACTACTGTTTTCTTCCCTCGGTTCGGTTTGCCTCGTTTATCTTCACAGTAGGGCCAATCAAGGGACTCACTGGAATGGGCCACACCTGTCCCTCCTCCTCCTCCTCCTGTGGCCAGAGTCTTGTTGCGGAAAGGCAGGCTGTTGAGACTCGTGACGCTCGTGCTTTCAATAGTGAGGTCGACCGGCAAGAGCAGCGACGACGGCGTGTCCGAGTGACTCCGTTCGTGCTGGTGCATGGCCAGTCCCAGTCCGCCCCGACTGCCGAAATGCAGGAAACTGCCGTGCGTCGCGTGCAGTGACAGCGACACCGACGAACCCTTCCTCGCGGCAGCCGGCGAGTGACACGGCAGCGACACCGACGACTCGTGCAAGCCACCACCACCAACTACTCCACCACCACCGCCCCCAGTGGCGGCGGCGGCGGTGGTGGTGGTGGTGGTCGTCGCCGCCCCATTCAGAGACAAAGGCAGCGAGAGGGACGACGATGACAACGCGGCAGACGGCGGCTTCGGCGGCTGATACGGCCTCGTCTTGGGCTCGCTGAGGGACAGCAGCTTCTTCACCGACTGCGGCGACGCGGCGCCAAACTTGGGCTTCCGCGGATCAGATTGGATCGACGTCTGCGAGTTGCTGGACGCCGTCGACAGCGTGGGCGACGGCTGGCGGCGTCGCAGCGTGGCCGAGTTGGAGCCGGACCCCAGGGCCGCGCTGCTGCCGCCCAGGTTCCCGCCGCCTTCGCACTCGAGCGACATGCGGTGCAGCTGGTCCTCGTCCGTCGTCACCTTCAGGTTGCCCAAGTAGGCCTTCACACGACGCACCATCTGAGCCTAAATTAAAATCCCAGAATATATTGTTTTATTTTCCCGGCAGAAGAAAATCCAGAGACAACAAACAAACAAACACACTCACCTCCTCAAACATCTTCTTGGGGTTCGGCGTCGCGATGGACTTTTTGCGGCGTTTGACGGTCGACAGCGAGGACTGGCCTCCGGTCGTCAGCTGATTCATCGTCACCATGGCTGCGCTTGCTGGCTGCCCGCCCAAGTCCAGCATCGTCAGCAGATCCTTACCGCGAAGAAGAACAAGAAGAAGAAGATTGAAAACACATGACCATTTTCACAAACGAGGACCAGAACTCACATAAGGAGCAGAACACATATTGATGAGAGCCCGGACCTCCTTGGCAATCATGCGGAGTTTCTCGAAGTTGTACAGGCCGTCGACCATCGTGTCGTTGCCCAAGTGGATGAAGGTTAGGTCCTTTTTGACCACGGGCCAAAACGGGATCTGCAACCAAAAAGAGAAACAAGCCCCCCATCCCCATGAATCGGTGAGCAGAATGGCTCTCTACCAGAGATCTTGGGAGTTCAGGTTCTTACCCCCACCAGAAACTGGTTCTATTCCTACCAATCGCTGCGACCTTTCATTCTTGGCTTTTAGACTCTTCAGAGGACATCTGTCTTTAGTCCAAACAGCTTAAATTGGGATATAATAGTTTACATAATGATACAATTGTTCAAAGTTTTTTTACTTTGGTTAGGTTGGGTTAAGTCAGGTCAATTTAGGATAGGTTAGGTTAAGTTAGATTAATTAGATTAGTTAGTTTGGTTTGGTTTGGTTTGGTTAGGTTAGGTTAGGTTAGGTTAGGTTAGGTTAGGTTAGTTTAGGTTAGGTTAGCTTAGATTAAATAGATTAGTTCGGTTAAGTTAGATTAGTTAGGTTGGTTAGGTTAGGTTAAGTTAGATTAGCTAGGTTAGTTAGGTTAAGTTAGATTAGTTAGGTTAGGTTAAGTTAGATTAATTAGGTTAGGTTAGTATAGGTTAGGTTAGGTAACTGTATTTACTCAAGCACCACTTGCCCTCAAGTAAGGAGCGCACAGGGGTTTTTCAGTTGAAAATTTTGCTAAAATCTTATCCCCAAGTAAGACGCGCACCCAAATCTCTAGTGAATCTAAAACCACTAAATTTCAAAAATAAGAACGAACAATTTGACTTTAGACATGAATATAACAAAAATCTGATCAATTTTCAACTTTTTCAGTACAAAAAAGGTTTTTTTTTAACATTTGTTCCAAATTTCTCCATTATCATTAAGTATAATGCACACATCTTCCTAAAACTTCTTAAAAAATGTGTACCCGCTCATGATGTGCACCCCTTTTTTTTCTTCTGAAATTTGAGAAAAAAGGTGCGCATGGTACTTGAGTAAATATGGTAGTTAGGTTAGGTTAAGTCAGGTAAATTTAGGATAGGTCAAGTTTGATAAGTTCCTTTTTGGTGCAAATTTATATTACTGTACATGAAACTTTTTGAGCAACAAAGAATGAAGAAATTAATTTCGGATGTCCCCAAAAAACAAATGATGAAAATTTGAAATATCCCGTTTAACCAGTATGAGCAGTAATCCATCACACAATCAGATAAGCTGGTAAGGAAAACCATTCCGTAGAGACCCTTGAATCTTCTCCTTTCCGGTTTTTTTTTTTTTTTTCGTTTTCCTCGTCAACCCGAGAGACACTCACCATCGGCGGCTGGGCACTGTCACTTGCCAACAAGTTCCGATATTTAGCCATGTTTCGCGAGGGGTCCATCAGCATTTGCATGTCGGCAAACAGGTTCACGTACTTTTGCGGCAGACGGTCCCACGTGTTCTTCAAGCGCGTCACGGCGCCGTGGCCGAGGCCAGACAGGATGGCAAACATCGAGTTCAAGTTCCTGCATTCCTTGCACTGACCTGCATCACCAAACACATACATGAATCAAGACACACAAAAAAAAAAGAGAAAGAAGAAGATGCGCAAGTCAACTCACGAGCAATCTTGATAAACTGCTTCACGAGCCGGGCCCGTTTCACTACATTGTGCTCCACCACGATTTCGCTCACGACCCAAAACATTTCTGTGTTGACCAGCTGCAAAGAGAGACCCAAGATACCCATCAAACAAACAAAACAAAACAATCCCCTCGTAATACCGCACGTACTTGAGAGAACTTGGTGAGCAAGGGCAGCCCGTAGCGAGACCGACTCTGGTTGTAAAACAAGTCGTCCACGTACTCGGTGGCCTCGATCTGGCGGAAGATGGCAAAGTCTTGCAGCGTGAGCTGCGTGGCCACCTCGACGGCACGCAGATGCAGCAGGCTCACGTTGCTTTCGCGGGCCAGCTCGGCCGCCATCTCGTCAGGCACCAGCGGGTCCGTCACTCGGATGTTCTTGAGGTAGTAGCGACTGCTGAGTCCGATCCGCTCCGCCAGGTTCTGCAGCATGTCCGGCAGCCGGCGCTGCTTCATCAGCGTCCCGTGCGTCACCGAAACTTCGCAGAGACAGTAGTCGGAGCTGAGGCCCTCCTGGATGCCGAATTCCCGCAGGGCCAGCATCACAACTTCACGGGCAGTCGTCTCCTGCAAAAAATTACGAGCCAATAGTCAAGTACAGTGAGTCACCTCAACATTAGGACATTTATTTTCCAGTAAAAAAATATCATAAAATAGGCCCAACATAGGGACACTGACTCAACATGAGGACATTGCACAATATAATTGCCAATAAATTTCAGGAAAATTGACTTTTATTAGGCTTAATTGCAAGAAACAGTTATTTCCTATCCTAAGATATATGCAAGAAAAATTCTTTGGTACTTTCCCCATCACTTTCCCATCCATTCAGCTAATTTAAAAAGAAATTACCTATAGCAGATAGGGACTTCCTTCTCTCTTTGTGACTTGGATGTTAATTTTACAGATGGCAACATTTCAGTGAACTGTACAGCAGTATACTATTCAATGCTCCAAATGTTTTTTATGGGTTGAAAAGATTTTCACTGAATCAAATTCAAGTGGCAAACAAATTTTTCGTTCATGGAATTCTGAAGAACATTTCTTCCATAAACCAGCAATAAAAAATTACATAATATAAGTCTACAGGAACATAAAACTTGACTTAGGGACACTCTTGATGCACCAATTATGTCTGCACCTTGGGGTCTCAATGTACTGCACAGTACTGTGCAGCTACAGTAAAATCTCATTACAACAAACTCCTGGGGACCTGACACAAATTTGCTTAAAGAAAAAAATGTGTTATTTGGAGATACAGGGTTTTTGTGCACAGTTTAGCCTGAAATTTTGTGGAAAATTCAAAATAAATACTCTAATGTGCTTTCAAGAAGAGAAAATTCAAAACCTAAAATGATGATAAGTATTTCTGATGAATTTAGGCAAAAACTTTTGAAATAGACTGTACGTCCCTTTCATTAAACCTGCCTTTGTACTAAAGTATTGCCTGTCCTGAAAAATAACAAGAAACAAAATTGCATGTGGTAGAAATACTGTACTTTCTTCTGAATTACCTTCTTTAATCACAGCTCTCTGTCTCTTTAAAATCAAGGAAACATTTATTATATGTACTGTTCATTCTAAAGAAGGGCATAAAATGGAGCAGAAGAATTCCAAGGGAATGAGTCATATTCCAAGTTTTTTGATCATAAACTTTTCTCTGCACAAAGTTTTCCTTTTAGATGATTCAAAATTTTCAATTTTTCTCACAGTTTTCAGCCATTTATCAAATAATTCCCATAGCATATGCACAGGATCATGGTCAAAAATTTGTTATAATGAGATTACAGTACAAAATTAATTCGCTGAAACAAGATTTCCATAACATTACCCCCATGAAAAACTGCCAGGACCTAGAAAAAATTCGCTCCAACGAAAAATCTGTTGAAACGGGATTCTACTGTATTGGACATCGTCACTTCAAGTCTTTTTCTTCTTTGTCCATTCCGTTCACCTTGTTGATGAGCAAATACTTGCAGCTCTGGTCAGACTTGTAAATCTTGAGCACGTGCTCGGGATGATGGTCCAGTCCAGCACCAGCACCACCACCAGCATTGTGTCGCGACGAGTGTGACGACGTCATCGACATTGCCGCTGTTCCTGTTCCAAATGACGACGACGAAGGGAAATGCATTCCTGGCGTCGTCGTCGTTGAGGCCGCCGCGGCTGAAGATGAAGACCCCGAGGAAAACGAGCCCGGCACCTCGTCCAGACTGAGACTCGACAAGTCCGGGTTGGACTGGCTGTGATACAACGAGCCTCGACCCGACGACAACAGGCTCGACTGGCACAGGGAGTCGTCCAAACTACCAGCACCCAAATTCCCGTGCGGCAGCTCCCTTTTTCATCACATTTCATTCAATATATATACATTTTTTTTTACAAAAAACAATAAAGTACAGTGAGATGCCTCGACCTGCGAACAATTCGGCATAGGGACACTTGCCGTCATTGGAAGCATATGCAATTTTTTTTTTCTTTTACTCTTCAATTCTCCTCATCGGTGTCAATGTGTCAAATAAATTTTTCATTCCTTACTCTGCTAGATATAAGGAAGACCTGGATCAAGGTGAATGTCCTCCACTGAAACAAAGTTTACAACATAACCACTGAAGTCAGCACACACCCATTTTTGCTTCATTTCACTTCATTTACATTCAGCAATGCTGGCAACATTTACTTCAAAACTTGAATTCAAAATGTTGTCAAATATTTGAAGTTTCAACTTGATCCTCCAAATGGGGCTCATGGCAGATACCATACTCTTCT
The DNA here is from genome assembly GCA_905338405.1 of Notodromas monacha. Lineage (NCBI taxonomy): Eukaryota > Metazoa > Arthropoda > Ostracoda > Podocopida > Cyprididae > Notodromas > Notodromas monacha. The sequence goes on from CAJPEX010001802.1 coordinate 39,724, forward strand.
ACACCAAAGAGAAAAGTAAAATTCCTGGCATTTTTCTTACTAAATTGTATGACTATACGCTGGATGTGAGTGCAAACATATCTTCTGATACAATTGTGATGCTAGGATGCCACTAGGAATGAAATTGCATAAATACATTTTTTATGATTTTCCAAAAAGCACCTGAGTCCCAAATGGGGCACACAGCAGGTAATAGGGTTAAACTTCACTTCAGTGGAGGGGCATTCACTGTGATCCAAGTCTTTTTCTTGTTTCCTTCTCTAGCTGAATAGTCAATGAGACATTCATTAGACACCAATGAAGAGTTCCAGAGCAAAATCAAAAAATTGCAACTGCCTCCAATGACAGCAAGTGGCCATTCATCATCTTTCACAAAACCTTGTATACATACAGTGAGACCCCCACATGTGGACAATTTGACATTGGGACACTTATTTTCCCCATAAAACATTAATAAAAATACTCAAGATGAGGACACTGACTCAACACAGGGACATTTTGTGATGGAATTGCAAATAAGTTTCAGGCCAAATTACAAGAAACAGATATTTCCAACCGTAAAATTAATGTAAGAAAAGTTCTTGGGCATTTCTCTCACCAATTTACCACCCATTTTGCCAATTTATAAAAAAATTACCTCCTGCATAGAGGGACTTCCTTCTCTCTTTTTCACTTGAAGGTTATTTTTACAGAGAATGCCAACAATTCTTTGTACTGTTACAGAGGTATCAGCATTCCATTCCCCAAATTTCCATATTGCGTTGAAATATATTGATTGAACCATTTTTGAGACGATTTTTATTTTAAAGGAATCATGGCAAGTNCATTTAGCTAATTTAACAAGATTACTTCCTGCATAGAGGGACTTCCTTCTCTCCTTTCCACTTGAATGTTTTATTTTTTATTTACAGAGAAAGCCAACATTTATATGCACTGTACAGAGGTATCAGTACTCAATTCCCCAAATGTCCACATTGCGTTGAAATATATTACTGTAATTGGAATCAGTTTGAATTGGGAGACAATTTTTATTTCCATGGAGTTACGGTGGTGAGTATTTCCTCCACAAAACACCAATTAAAAATTATATAATGCACGTGCTCCCACCCTGATGATGATGTGGCCCTGTCGATTCCCGCCGTCCACAGCCCGCTGTTCCGTTACCAACACAGTCTGGTCGCCCTCCATGTGGCGCAGCGTGTTCTCCTCGCCCTGGTGCAGGATCCGGTAGTAGTCCGTCTGCGTGATGCACGCAAACTGACAATCGTCCACCTTGGTCCGCATCACGCCCTTGTGGTACATCTTGTCCATCGTCGGCGTGATCCCGAACCTACCAACGAAAATCCCAAACACGGACATATACACACACACTCCCCACTGCACACTCGCACTTTCTCATCCACGACAGAGAAACTCACGAGTCCCCCAGGCCCAGTTCCAGTCTCTTGCCACCGTCCGGCATGTCAATCTCCACCGTGCCGTTGACGATCACTGTCCAGCTGTCCAGCTCCTCGCCGTCGTTCATGACGATCGTCCCGGCCTTCTCGACCACAGCAAGAACCTAAAAAGAAACGAACCAAACCAATCATTCATCCGATAGCGATAGAGTCTGTGTGTGTGTGTGTGTGAGATTTCACTTGACCGACACTCACCATGTCGGCGCAGAGGGCCCGTCGCACGGCCATCGTCATGTTGGAGAAGGCCTTGAGTTGCTGCGTAAACTCGAGCAGGACGTCGATATCGTCGGCCGACCGCTCCGTCGGGTCCGTCTCCAGACACTCTCGCACCGTGTCCCGGCAACTCTGCAAACAACACACACGAATGAATTGGGTGATTTGAAGGAAAAATACAGTGAGACCCCCCAAATGCGGACATAATTGGTGCATCAAGAGTGTCCCTGAGTCAAGCCTCATTTTCCCATAGACTTACATTATATAATTTTAATTGGTGTATTTATGGAAGAAATATTCTTCAGAATTCCATTAAATTAAATTTTGTTTGCCCCTCGAATGATATTCAGGTCCTTGAATTGCTTCTCAAATGAGTGGACAGGATGCCAAACTTGGAGACAATGGTTTATTTGCTCAATTAGTATTTCTTTTCCTTTCAAAATGCATCAAGTTACATCTTTGTTGTTTTACTTTTTTCCTGTGTTAATGAAATTATGGCCAAGAGGCCTTCAGAAAATTCAAATCATGGAGGCTCAAAGAGAGAAGCTTTTCAGTTGGGTAGGTTATTCTTGAGCATGATTTCAGAAGGACTCCAAACAGTGACTTGAAGAAAAAAACAGCACAATAAGCTGTTTCACCTAGGGATGGTTGAGTTCTCAAGGTTCAAAGGTACTAAACAGAGAAAATCATAGTAAGGTTAACTTTTAAAGAAATTCTACCAGTATTTTGTCCAGAGAGGAGGGCTTATATTTCTGTAATTGGTAACAAATGAGTACAAACTACAGTGATACCCCCAGATGCACACATAATTGGTGCATCAAGAGTGTCCCTAAGTTGAATTGACACCAAGTTGAGTCTTGTTTTCCCATAGACTTACATTATATAATTTTTAATTGGTGTTTTATAGAAGAAATATTCTTCAGAATTCCATGAAAAAAAATTTGTTTGCCACTTGAATTTGATTCAGTGAATATCTTTTCAACGCAATAAGAACATTTTGAGCATTGAAATAGTATACCACTGTACAGTTCATCAAAATATTGACATCTGTGAAAATGACATCCAAGCCACAAAAAGAGAAGGAAGTCCCTCTGTGCTGGAGTTAATTTTTTTTTTAATTAGCTGAATGTATGGGAAAGTGATGGGAAAAGTATCAACAATTTTTTCCTACATAGATCTTAGGGTTGGAAATATCTGTTTCTCGCAATTAAGCCTAATAAAGGTCAATTTTCCTAAAATTTATTGACAATTTTTCAAAACGCAATGTTCTTGTCGCGTCAGTGTCAGGCCTTTTTTAATAATTTCTTCAATTGAAATATAAATGTCCCCACGTCGAAGTGTCCGCATGTGGGGGTCTCAATGCAATACCGCGAATGCACACAAACGCGGAAAACTCACCCCAATATCGCCGTCCACGTCATCCCCTTCCTCCTCATCAATGTCGACGTCGTCATCCTCGTCATCGTCGTCGTCGTCAACACCATCATTCCCCCCTCTGCCTCTCTTGCCATCGTCATCATCATCATCATCACTGTCCACGTTGGTCTCCACAAGCACCGGGTCTGCGATTGATCCACACATCGAAAGAAACGAAAAAAAAAAATTATGAAAAAAAAAACACGAAAATTAATGACGAGAGATTAAAGTGGTTCTTTTTTTCTCTTTTCTTCTTTTCTCAAATTATATCACCGTTGTAGTCCAGGTCGTCGTTTTCGCTGGAGCAAGTCTGGGCAGATGAGCCCATCGTGTCCGAGCCCGAGTAGGCCGACGACGTGTCCGACTCGGCTCGCATCCGACCCGACTGCAACGCCACCGCCGCCGATGACAATTCCACCGAGTACTTTTTTTTTCGTTTCGTTTCCAAAAACAAAAAACAAAACAAAAAAAACAGAGAGAGCAGAGACAAACGATCAAAAACTGATAACAAAATTCCAAGAAGAAAAAAAACACACGTGATGCTGATCCCGAGTTGAAGACGACGATGACGACGACGACAATGACGCGTTGTGCGGCGGGTTCGTGGATGGCAGCCGTCGTCTCCCTCCTCCTCCTCCTCCACCACCACTCATGACTCCTCCTCCTCCTCCGACACCACCACCACCGCCGCCAGTCTCGTCTTGGTGATGATGATGATGGCGGCTCCGACGATGCTGATGCTGCTGGTCCAATGCCAAGAGTCGGTCGAGATTCATCGAGTTGACCGACTGTCGCGGACCTGGCCTCAGCGGATTCGCGTCGGGGTAGTCGATCTGCCAAAAAAAAAAAAAAAAAAAAAAAAAAGGGACACANNNNTAATTAATTTATATATTATATTATATATGTATAATAATCAAAAAAAAAAAAAAAAAAAAAAAAAAAAAATACGGTACACATTTATTTACAAGCACTGTACAGTATTTCACACACTACATAAAAAACAATATCAACACTACCGTAACTCAAACGGCCAAAGAGAAGGAGGGGGAGAACAAAGCTAAATGAACGAGAGAGAGAGAGAATAAATTAGTGAACGATTGCTCCCTCCCTCCCTCTGTACTCGGATGGATTTAAAAAAAAAAACACACAAAAACCACAAACTGCCCACGACGACACAAACCACACTGACGCATTATTCTATTCATCCTCCCATGATGTCGTCGTTCTCGTCGTCGTCGCCGCTGTTGGACCACCGACAAGAAGCCAGATAACGGTTCAGGCAACAGGCCCCCAATTATCGTCCATAGCAGACGCGAAAACATCATACATAAAATATAACCGCGAGAGAGAGAGAAAAGGACAGATTTGAAGCAGCTTCATTCCCGCCACGAACCAACCAACCAACCAGCCCAACCGACAAGCACATGTGGCGGTGATGCTGCCTCCTTCCTTCCTTCTTTCTTTCTTCTTTCCTTCGTGTGCCGCAACCAAATCCGCCCCGACACATGGAGGTGGGGAAACAAGGAAGCAAGAAATGAAAACAAGTCCACACTTGCATATACAGTACAGTACCGATCCCACAGGCACCAGGAATTCCATATAAAAATAAAACAAACCCCACACACACACACACACACACACACACACACACAGGGAATTGGACAAGGGTTTTCAAGAAATTGCTCTGCTTGGCTCCAGAAACTTTTCATAACCACTGATCAGTACAGTGAAATTTCATTACAATGGATCTTATCAAAGTACAGTACACAAATGTTTTACCATACATTTCTTTCAACTTGGTCCCAGCAGTTTTTCCATAGGTTAAATTTTTATTTTATTTTCATTTTTACAAACCAATTTTCCAGAATAATGAATTTGTTGTTGGATTATACTGTACAGGCAATACAAATTTTCAATGATTGACATAAAAATTGGAAAATCCAACTTACGCATAATGAAAAAGCATCCAAGTATAGAAGTTATAATCTTCATGCACAAGAAATTTAGCATGATTATAGGAAATATAAAACATAGAACAGTACTCATATCAGAATTTATGTAGCTCTATTCTAGAACTTCAAAATGCTCAATTTTTTTTTCAAAAACAAGGGTTATCCCACTTCCACTTGGCCTTGAATATTTTTAGAATATGGTATCACTGTAAAAATATGAAATTTGAAAATTATAAGAAATTATACGGTGAGAAAAACATCCCTGGCAAAAACTTGGCATTGGATGATGTTTTAAAAGAGGAAATAAGAAAGAAATTGGAGATAAACCCCTGCACTTGGAAAAATGCACTTATATTTTCATTTGTTGCAAACAATTCATTGAAAAAATTGAAATTTTCAGAAAATGCAGGAAACTATATGATGAAAGCAACATAAAGTGTTAAATTTTGTGGCTGGCCTTGAAAATGTTCACTTATCATGCAGTAAATCTAAATTTTGGTTCATCAAAATCTGACAAAAAACCTCAGAACCTTACAATTGCATGAGATAAATCCCATACATTTTTTTACAGTGATAGATACTCTGGAAGTACCCAAGGTCAATCAGCAGTGGGAGAACCCTTGTACATGGCATGTTCAAAATAAAACTGCTATTTCAGGGAGAATACTGCCTTCAAGGAAATAAATTATCTTCTTACACATGTTTTTTATAATCCAGTATATTTTTCACAAACATTCGCACATTTTTAGGTAAAGTATAAAATAAGGAAATCACATTGTATATTTGTGCATATTACAGTGAGACCCCCACATGCAGACACCTTGACATGGGGACAATTGAAGATGGGACATTTATTTTTCAATAAAAAATCATAAAAAGGACACAACATAGGGAGACTGACTCAACATGAGGACATGGCATGATGAAATAGTAACGGCCAGCGGCCATTAGTCCCGCGCAACAGGAATACCGCGTATTCAATACGAGCTTCGTTCTGACCTCATACCCAATCAGGGTACGCCTGCGCAACGGCCCGCGCGCCAGCAACCGGCCATCTTGTATAGTGAGAGGCACGCCAGGCCTCATTCTACCGTGAACCTCTGACGAGTGCGGATCTCTGATTTATGTGTGCGAAAGTGTACTCTTGTGAATAGACTATCAGTATTCCGTTATTGGTGTCTACTCATTCCTAGTCTAGCTTCATCTAGTGTGACTAAGGAGAAATCTTACTGGGGGCTCAGCCGATTGACGACGACCCGCAATGATCACCGACCACACAGAAAGTGAACCCCAACCGGGGCCATCCAATGCGAACGCGTCGCCACAACCGGTAGCATCATTGCAACCAAGGGCGACAGCCAATCCATGGAATTTCCTGATGCTGAATGCCATACGTACGTACACGATAGCAAACGGCTTCCCGAACGCCAATGAAGTACCACGCGACAAACTCATCATCGCACTTCAGGCCAGAGGCGCAACACCGCTCAACATCATCCTAAGCTCACCACCAGACTATCAGACGGGACCGGGGTCCACGGAGCTGTTAGCGCGATTGCTCCTGCGCAGACGCGTCGACTACCCGCATCAATCACCAAACGAAAGTATCGAAATGTACCTGAGACGTCTGGAGACCACCTTCAAACATGATGGCACACCGAACTTCACCAAAGTCAACTGCCTCATCGGGCACTCCCAACCGAAGGTAGCAGAGGCAACACAACTGCTCTACGACCAAGGATTTGAGGACTACGACGTGATCGCGGAAAAGCTAAAAGCCAGGTTTGGTCTATCACCATTTGAACATTTTACCAGGTTTCAGCAGTTCCACCCAGCGCCCGACGAACTCTTCTCGCAGTTTGGTCCACGCTTACGCGACAAATACCTCAGATATGTCGACCTACCAGCCAACGAGGTCAGGCAACATGAAACCGCGATCATGCGGGCCCTCATCGGACAACTCCTGTCCATCACCACCGGCGGGCTCCACGCCCAACTCCACGCACGGGCGACAGCCGATCGTTCCCTCACATGGGATGACTGCCTGGTAATCGCCAACAAATACAGGCGTACACTCCCGGCAACACCAAAGCCGGCCGCGACACCGGCGCCGCAGTCACCCGCCAGCCGCCCGCCCAAAACGACGGCATCTGGCGTCACCAAATACTACTGCAAGAATCATCAGCGGTAGGTTTTTCATAGCACGGCCGAGTGCACAATGTCGCGAGCGAGCTCACGGGCATCCACGCCGTCAACAACGGCTGAGGGGCACCCGCTACAAAGCTGCTCTTATCACCTGGGGCGTATGGTTGCACATTCAACCGAGGAATGCCGGAACAACCCGGCCAACCAGGTGAATACACCATCCCCCGCACAGTCGATTCAATCTACTAAATGCGTCCAATGCGGGAATACAGGACATACCGCAGCAACATGTCCGGGAAACGGGAAGATCGGGGAGTGACGGCTGTCCTCTGCTCAATCCCCATGCCTACCGACGACAGCCTGACCATCATCATCACCATCAAAGACAAACGGGTGACCGCCCTGATTGACACCGGAGCGACAAAATTGTTCATGGCGATGGACGTCGCCGAGGAAGTCGGCCTGTCTCCACACCCGACCAAAGCGAGGATATCCGTGGCGGTACTTCACGTCTCCACGACCGTCAGTCACGCAGTGAGTACTGTTTTTACTCTTGGATCGGCCGCGTACGAAGCCACCTTCTTGCTACTCTCCAACGCGCACTATCCTGTTATTCTCGGACTCGACACGCTTAAGAATCTCCCTTTCTGCATCACCCTCGACGGCCAGCGAGTCTTTTCCGGTTTCCAGCAAATTAAACCAATTAACGAAGCCCCAAAAGCGCCAATAGGCGAGGGCATCACGTTTGTCCACGGCACGCCCACAGAGCAGCAACAGATCACGGCTCTCCTATGGCGCTACGCCCCTCACATCTTCCAGTGGAGTGGTAAACACGGGCTCTTCCCGCAGCACGTCGCATTGCTAATCACCAACGGAGAGGATCCCGAACCCAGTCGCTGCATACGGCTCTCGCCCGACAAGCGGCCGGCGTTCCAACATATCATCAACAATTACACCCGCGCGGGTATCATAGAACCAGCCCAGTCCACCGTTAACTCCCCGGCCTTCCTGACGCCAAAAGATGACGATCCTAACGCCCCTGCAATCAAGCAATGGCGCCTGGTGGAGGACTATCGGGAAATTAACAAAGTTTTGCTGGCGGACAACTATCCAATGCCAGTCATTCAAGACATCCTCGACGCACTAGGGTGCCAAAACGCCTATTTCTGCTGCCTCGACCTGCACTCAGGATACCATCACATCCCCATCGCGCATGGCAATCGCCACAAGACTGCATTCTCAACCTATACGGGGCAAATGCAGTACATGGTCCTACCGTATGGCCTCAAAACGGGGCCCGCCATTTTTCAAAGGACCATGGAGACCATCCTGCGTCCTCACCTATACACAAAGTGTCTAGTCTATATCGACGACATCATCGTCTTTGGCAATACCTTTGAAACGGTACTCGAAAACCTCCAACAGATCCTTGATACGCTTGCGGCCGCAGGAGCGTCAATCGACATCCTCAAATCAAAATTCTTGGCGGAATCCATCACCTTTCTCGGCCACATTGTCGACAGAACGGGCACACGCCCCGTGGAAGAGCACCTCAAAGCCGTCCAAGCCTTCCCACAACCTGCAACAACACGCCAAATGCAGCGATTCCTAGGCCTCGCCACCTACCTACGAGCGCATGTGCCCACTAATTTTGCACAGCTCGAGAAAGTCCTACAACTAACAATTCTGGTGAAACCAGCTACCGCCATTGTATGGTCACCAGAAGCAATCAACGCGTTCGAAGCGCTGAAGAATGCGATAGCTAACGCCGCTCGGCTTGAACGTTTTGACCCGGCATGGGATACCAAGATTCACTGCGATGTGTCCTCGTCAGCAATTGGGGCCATCCTTGTCCAAATTGATCCAGAAGGACAACCCCACATCATGGAGTATGCGAGCCGGGTCCTCACCCCCGCTGAAACACGTTACTCCAACACGCAGCGAGAGCTGCTCACAGCGGTCTGGGCGACGACCAAAAAATTCCGCCACTACGTCGAACATTGGCACTTCAAAATCATCACGGACCACAAGGCCCTACTTGGCAAACTGTCCGACACACGTCTCATCAGCCTCAAGCTAAAGCTGGAATCATTCGACTACACCCTGGTACATCAACCTGGGAAAACCCTCACAGGGCCAGATGCTCTCAGCCGCATTTGACTGAATACCATCCAGTTGAAAGAGATACCAGACGAATCCGAACGCCAGAAAATGATCGACAAATATCATATTGAAATGGGACATCCCAGCTGGAAGCGAACGTTCCACCAATTACGCCAGCGCTACACCTGGCCCGAGATGCGAATGCAAATCTTTAAAAGGGTTGCCGAATGCGAAAAATGCTTCACCTTCAACCCGGCGACAGCCACAGTTGGAACACACCTGGAAGCCGTCCCGACAACCGACAAACACTATTGCCTGGGAATAGACTTCTGGGGGCCATTCCCACCATCACAAACG
>CAJPEX010001803.1:0-49332 GCA_905338405.1 Notodromas monacha
TTGTTCTTTTGACTCTCATGTAGAAAATTCGGCGATTTTACAGATCTTGTGGGATTTTAAGAAGGATATACTGTAGAAACATGCATGTAGGCATCTGACTAGACACTCAATATGTAGTACAGATGTAAGGTATCTTGAAACTGTCTCACGAAGTTTATCGTTTTCGCATTCGTCCAACAGTGTGCTCTTTTAATTCCGGGAATTGTTTCACGGATATTTTTCAGTCGTGATTTTCTCGAATATGCGTCAAAACAATCTCGGGGAAGAAAACTGTGAGATATGCATTTGAAAAATAAAGGTATACTGCTAGTCCGAGCAAAAAAGAAAACAATGCGCTCAGAGATCGGGTGAGAGTTTTCGAAAAATCACAAAAAATTGTAATGCTAATCCGCTCTCTCAATCCATTGCGATTAAGTACCAAGTATTGTAATCATATGATGCTTTTGTTTTCCCTTCCCCGAGGACATTGGGCACATGATTCCTTATTGAAGGGGATCAGGTGTGAAGTAATCACACGCTCCGTATGAATGAGAATGAGCTGCTCCCCTCAGCGAGAGGTGAAATATTGAAAAAGGTTCGCGATGAACTTGTCTTTGAAAAGCGGCTTTATGAATAAGTGCGACGGACTGATCAATTATCGACGTGCGGACCAGATCTCTTTGTTCCCGCGCCATCTTCTCCAATAATGCGCCACATACGAACTGCAAAACCGCTCATTATTTTCGACACCCCCGGTGAAACTTTGATCACGACTCAGAGAACCCGACGTCCGTGTCCAGGGTTCATAATTCAGGGAAAAAATGAAAAATCCATCTCTCGCCTGGGAAATTCATGGTCCGGCGTCTGGCAGGCGTCTGGCGAGTAGCTGGTGAAACGATGATACTTTTAGCAGTTCCGCGTTTTTCGCACCTCCGACTTTCTCCTCGCCATCAAACATTCAGCCTCCTTTTGGGTCCTTCACTTTATTACAAGTCGCCATCCGTTATACTGGCCGCTGAGAATTTTTATTTTTTATTTTTATTTTTCGATTTGATTGTATCTTGTACAGTACAATACTTCAGAGACATTTCCAGGCGAGGCACGAGGTTTATCGTGATGGGCCGCGGAATCGAGGCAAGGATTTAGCGCACGCCGGGAAGCAGGTCGACGATGATGTAGTGCCGCGGTATAGTCGGGGATATCGCATGGAAAGACAATGAGGGATACTGGGTTGCAAAATTCAGCAGGTTGTGGTGGAGGGGAGGGCCCCTCCATCAAGCACGCGGCTCCTGCACGAATCGCCCCGAGTTTCCAGAAAACGGTGAATTTTTCATCCATCTTCTCCAGCAGCCGCAGTTCATACTTACGGCAGCGGGCAGAAATGGAGTTTCTGTGGGAGGTAAGAAAAAAAAAGGGGGGGGGGGGATCCGTGGAATTTTTGCGGAAAAGATTCGGAACTGAGGGCCTGGCTCATATGGCGGGGATCCATCACGCGGTTTCGGCCGACAGACAGCGCATCTCGATTTTTTTTTTATCCTGTCGTTGGGAAATCTTGGCGATTGACTGCTGGTTGCCGTTTCTCCGATACAGGTGGACTATCTCTCTTGAATGAAATTCAAGGGACTGGAGGAAACAAATCGTTTTAAGGAGAATTTCTTTGTAGAGGTCCCTATATACAGGTAACATGAGGAAAGAGTCCCATGGGACCGCACAAATTCGTTTTACAGTGAAAGCCGTTGTAGACAAGGTCGTTGTAAAGAGAATCCATCTGTAAAACTGTACTTGCGTTTGGAAGAGAACAGCACAGACCTCTTCAAAAAATTTTGCAGAAATTTGACCAACAATCAACCTGTAATAGGCTGGAAAAAATCGATTTAATGTGTCCCAACACACACACAAATAAAAATGCAACTTACAATTTTTTAAAATCGCAAAATAGAAATTCTTTAGGGTTTCACCACCTTTTTCTAAGAGAAGAAGGAAGAGTACACACCTGATTGGTTACACCGTTTTTGAGCAATTGCAATAAGTGCTTCGGTAATTTACAGATTTCAATTGCATGGTCATTTGAATATTGAAAGAGATTTTTCGGGACTGGTTCATTTTTCGGGAGATCTGGCTTTTAGAAAGTGACTCTTGAAGTCGAGTTTCTTCGTTTTAAAGAAAGTGGAGGATTGATTGTGATTTTCAATTTTTACCCATTTTTCTTTCTTGCCGCTAGTGCCCATCCAACGATAACAAAAATCAACATATGCATCAGGCAATTTTATTCAGCTAAATTTATATTTTACAGCCTTTTAAATCACTAAATTCTGTAACAACTTAGAAACATTAGAGGAATTCTCGCAAATGTCGAACTTGATCGGCTTGAATGATTAAAAGCGGAAAATTAAAAGTAAAACGGGCGAATTTGAATGTGACTCTCAAAGAATCCGTGTTATGCGTTCTGGAAATTCAGACCTTTTCGATCAAATGCACTTCGTTCTAATGCATTAAATGCATTTTGTACTTGCAGGTAATCGGAACCATATCCTCTTCACGTGTTACGTACCTGTCTTCCTAACGATTTGAATTCCTTCATCAAGAACAAAACGTTCTTTTAATCCATTTTGTATTTCGAATCATCAAAAAATGTTGAAGTTGCGTTGATGTATTGCGAATACGCGAGGATCTATTCTGGAAAGTATTCGCAACACGCCCAAAAGCGATTTATTACGTAACTGGACTGTTTTTCCTAGTTTCTAGGACAAGCATTGCGAGGACACAAGTTCGCTTTTTTGTTCCCTTTGAGTCTGCCCGGATATGGGAAAAATCTTTTTAATATATTTTATCTAGCTTTCTGGAAATTTGTGTAATAAAACGAATGGACGAAGATGTTGAAGACATATAAAATGGACTATTATTACACAATCATATATCATGCAGCAAGATGGAAGGTATTGTATATAAATTGTTTTTAGTACCTGACACGTCTTGTCGTCCGTCGACGATTTTTGCGTTCGTGCTGCGTAAATCTTCAGGAACGTTCGTTCATCAATGGTCAACGAACTTTTGAAAAACCATTTTAAAGCGTATAACAAAGTTTTTGTGTCTTTCTCAAGACCACGCTGGGGAAAAGAACACTCCAGCAATTTCTTGGTGCTTTGCAGGTCGGCGAAGGCAACGTGAAATATTCACCTTTCTTTGAGTGGTTAAAATGAAACTAATGTTGAAGATACGGCCTCGACTTGCGACAACAGAAGACACTAAATTGAGTTTCAAATGGGTGGATGTGTCTTCCATTAAATTTTGTTGGAGTTGCTTAGAGGTTCTCCGCCTGTGCACATCTGAATAACCGGGTAATTTCAACCTGAGACTACAAAGAGAGAAAAAAGGATTGCTTCATGAGATGCACAAATAGACGAGTTTTACAATGTTTCGGCTTCGAAGAAAATGCCATTCTTCCATTCTAAGCCGTTTTTGTATGTAGGCCTCAGGTTTACTTTATTGCGCATTATGAAGAAAAATTGGGACCTGTACATGATGTTAAAGACTTGTCAGGTCATCTTTGGTTGGGTCAAATCAGGTCCGGCTATATAACAAGATAAATTGCGAAACAGCTTGATGATTTTGCATTTAAAAATAGCCAACAGTATTTTTTTTTTTTGGAATATGTTCCTATTTTTCTGGAATATGTATTTGGAGTTTTCAAGCAAGCAATATTTTTCAATTTAATTGTTGTATTGATGCCTTCGAATGAAAATTGAAAAAAGGAGCAAATCAAATGATTCAATTTGCTTTTCAATGTAGCATGAATTTACAATTTTAATTATCAAGATTCTTTAATCTTAAAATAAGTGTAGTTTGATTTTTTCCGCTGCACTTATTTAGACAAAAAGTTTACACTGGGCTCTAAACAAAGCCAATGTTTGAAGAAGAATTTAGGCAAGTTCTCTGCTAACAACAGTTTATTTTCACAATTTCCAAGATGGGACAGAACATTCCGATTTCACAGCTAAAAAATTTAGTAGATTAAAAAATTAATCTAAAAAACCACGTTTTCAAAAAGCAAAAAATAACCTTAAACGTGGTGCGCATCTATTTCATTTGAATTTCACTTCTTCCCAACAATCTCCATGCGCACCACGTCTAAGGTTATTTTTTGCTTTTTGAAAACGTGGTTTTTTAGATTAATTTTCAATCTACTAAATTTTTTAGTGCTTTTTAGTCTTACTTGAAAAACGTGGTTTTTTAGATTAATTTTTTACTCTACTATAATTATTTTATTCTTTTTAAAAAATATTCTTATAATTATTCTTTTCACAAAAGATTGCATTGTCATCAGTTTCTAAGCTATCCTGAAAGTTTCAGCTTGCTAGCTAGTCGGGAAGTGAGCAAAATTTGAGTTGCAAAATTTGATCCGGACAAACAAACAGACAAGAAAGTGAGTTNTTAAAAAAAATCTACATTCAGACCGCTGAAAATTCGATTAACTCGGTTAAAATATAGGTATGGAAAAGGAAATAAATTGTCTATTCTGCGGATCACGTGCCGAAGTTCCGAGGGGACGTTGAGATCCACGTATGAAAATATAATTTCCTGATTTTATTTATTTGTCGAACGCGAAGTCACGTCACTTCAGGTACAGTATCTGGAAGCATGTATGAGGTACAGAGTGATGCTTTTTTTTTTGTTGGTGCCCTTCGATTCTTTTATTCTCGTGCCTAATATGGGTTCATCCTTCGACGAACATTGCAGGTCTCAGTCCTCACAGGTGTATCGCGTATATAAGGATACGAAACCCCTGCCGGAACCTGAATAAATGATGGTCCTTTCCCTGCTGGGCATCGGAACAGATACCGTCGTGAAGCGGCCGCGAGTCACGGCAACTTCGGATTTCCCCGCGTGTAGCTGCAATCAAAATCATCCTCTTTGATGCACCCGATCCGTTCTCAATTATTCAGCTCAGAGAGAGAAAGGACCTTCTATAGTAGTGGTTGGGTTGATGTGCGCATTACGCAAAGCCGAAAACCCGGGGTTCCACGGGAAAATTTTCCGCTCTCATTATCGGCAAATACAACGCCTGATGCCTGCGCGAAAACTACTGTACGGCCGTCCGGGAATTGTGGAAATCAGCGACCGTAACTCGAGGGATGCCCTGATGCCTGCAATTTTACAGATGCAGGTAATTATTATATTTTGATTCTTCAGTCAATGAAACTGGTTTCGAGTCGAAAGTAGAAAATCAGATCACATCTGATTTTATGTGAAATTGGATGAGTAGCGAATTATGTTTGCCCTCCACGCCAGTATTCCCCAACCTTTCTGCACTATTGACCTAAAAAAAATGTAAAAACATTTTTTTCTTCGCACCGGAAAATTGTTCAGATGGGGAAAAGTAAATTTGTTTGCGCAAAATCGCGTATTAATTCGTCAGAGTTTGTCATTGAAAAGTTGTAGGCAATTTAGTTCCCTGCGAGAAATGGAGACATTGCAGATGGATGGATGGAAAATGGGAGTTTCAAAGAAAGCCACAACAAAAAAACCTTTGGAATTCGATTGTATTATAACTTTTTATGAGATGACCATTATAGTATAGCTGGCTTTAAATTCTTCAAAGAGGCCTGAGTACTGCTTATTACATCTGCCAAAAAAAAAAATGCTGAACTAATGAATGGGAGAGGAGTTATGATACAGTTTTAGATCAGTCCAAGGAAAAAGGTTAACATTCATCACAGCATTAGTACAATACATTTGTATGCCGTAGAAAATTGGCAGAACGAAGCTCGCGGGATCTGGAAAACCCCTAGCTGATATTGTTTCGAAAAATGCATTATATTGAGCCTCGAATACCATATTGGCTATACTGGAGGAGCCTCAAAAATGAATCTATAATACCAAATAGTATGTTTTTGACAAGATGTTTGGTGAAAAGATTTCCTTAATTCTGCTTGACTCTGTGAGCTACCTAATTTATTAAACTCACTCAGGAAAACATACTGCAAAGGCCTGTGTAACATTGCTGAAGTTGGTCTCACTCTTTCTGAATTGGATATTTGCAACTGAATGGTTTGAAAAGTATCAAAGATTTAGTTCTGATACAGGAAAGAAGCAGGAAGTAGATGATTACATGCACGCATAAGGTTAGTATAGGGAATTTCTTTATGTTTTTATTTTTGTAGTGAAACTTGAAAAACCTGTGTTGTACTAATGTATATACCGTACATACTTCTTGAAAATGCTTCTGGCGAAATCTCTTTTTATTGCTGGTCTGCAGGCCATAAAATACAGAAAATTGCTCCAGCTTATTTTCCACTGTATACATGTTTAAAACTTGCCTAAAATTCTGTAAAATATGCATTTTGTTGGGGTATGTGGCGCAAGGTAATAATTTAATGTGTTAATAATTATCTTGCATCCCATCCTGAAAAAAACCAGTGCTTTATTCGTTGGCCCCAGAACCAAAGAACAAGTCCCAAAGGACTGGTACAAGAATGCATAGAACTGTCCTTGACTTCAATGAGAACATAATTCCTCCTTTCTTCCAAAAATGAACTGCAGGAATGCATTCCACTGCCAATTCTTGAAGTGTACAGAGCTAAAAACTATGCATCAAATTCTCTTGAAAACCTTCCCTGAATTTACATCGTTGTTGTGTATAAAAGTGTCTGCTTATGAGTTCCAAAATTCTCTCAGTTGATGATGTTGTATCGAAACAAAATAAACCCTCATTCTTTTTGGAGCTTCTATGAGGAGGCTCCCAGCCAGTCACAAGCTGATTGTTGGGTCTTACTTAATTTTCTGATCACTTTTCTTTGTTAACTTCTTATCCCAAACACATTCCAGCATTGCATAGGTTACATGTCTGTTTTGTCAGTTACAGCAGTTACCACAGTTACCAGTGACTTTGGAAACTCACTTTCTTAAGAAATTAGCATATTTGTGAGACATGGATTTTCTAAATGGGGTAGAGACCAACCTTCGAAGCAAAGCTGTTCATTGAATGATTCATTTCCAAAGCAGGATTGACAAAAACTGTGTTTTGTTGTATTCTATTCAAGAATCAGTTGTCAGTCCTATTACTCGTACTGTATTTTGCATTGGGAAATATTCAGAGTTCATAGAGTTGTCCTGAGTTTTCCAGAGATTTTTCCTCGCAGTCCTCTTTTCCTTCATAAAATTGAATCTAACGCCTGAATAAGAATGATGTGATGCTGAGACCAACTTATCTTTTCCAAGAATTCTCATAATGTTCTGCTAATGATGACAGTGCGCTCTTCTGCTACGAAAGCGTATGTGGATAGCTATCAAGAAAATAATGTCCACTGCGGGGATAATCACGGCTTTGAGGATTCCTATGCCAAAAAAAAAAAAGGTTTGAAAATGTCCCCACTCTTTCTCATGGCTTCGAAAAAAGTAGATAATAAAGACAGACCTATTGTAATAAGAAGCAATTTTTTCTGTAAGGAAACGCACGTTGGGGCTTTCTTCCTTTTGATGTGCGTTCATAAGGCCCGATAACCGACAGCACATACAAATCCGGAACCTAGTTTTTTTCGGGAACATCGAAGGCCCTAAAAAAGAGAGAAAAGTCTTCGCCTTTCGCGATTTTTTGGAGAAAAAAGATGGGCGGACTTGCCCGCAACGGCGGCAGTTTAATTTTTCATATTTTCCGCCGACGTCGTCGTGAACGTCGCGCAGCCACGGGACACTGGCTCATCAAACCGTCGTGAAAAATGCACGCCCTCGAGCACCGGGGCCATGACAACAATTCCTGACGTCCATGCAGCCAATAATTTCGTTACTCGTGTGGGAACGAAAAAATCCCAGGTCAGAGAGAAGCAAGTCTCTTAAAATAGATTTTTTGTCTTCCGCGACAATAATGGCGTCCTGTTATGTCTATTCGCTTGCTGTTGTTTCCTTTCAGCTCTCGGACTTGAAATTTTTAGCTTTTCTCTTTTGGTACATATAGTAAAGTAGAATGATAAAAGCGTACCATTTTTTGCACGTTTTGAATGGTGGACAATATGTCTGCAAGATGAACAAGCTGAAATATTTTGCATCGCCTAAGGACAGAAAGTACTGAACTGTAGTAGGATCTCTCGAACACAAAATAATGGTCACAACGAATTTCATTTTTCAGTTTCTGTCCAATATCCAATCTTTTATTTTAAGTAATTTTCTGTTCATCAAATCTAACCTTTTCAAGATCCAAAATGCTTAGTTGTAAAAAGATTTTACTGTACCGAAATGGAAAATCGTGTTCTATTTGCTCCAATCGTAGCATATGGTGCTTTGCAGCGAGATAAAATAACTAGATATCTCTCAATACATTTGAAAATGATGTACATTTGCTTAATTTCGATATCGAGAAATTGAGCCAGAGAGATTTTTAGCTTAATTTTTTTTTTTTGGTTTTAAAGGACCTGTGGGCATGATTCTTCACGAGCACATGCATTTTTCCAACATCTTGGAATATTTCAAGCATTCATCTGATCAGATTGAAGGTCAGTGAAATTTAGGAAATTTAGTTGCTGCTCATTTGGTTGTGAATGTGATCTTTCTTTTATAAAATTTTGATTTTTATGCCATATAGTTTCAAAGGCTTCAGCTTCCATGTCAAAGTCTGAGGATAAAGTATATGAAATTTTGTTTCACATAGCTCAGTTCCTGGGCTGCAATAATCCAGTAAGAAATTATTCATGTCTCAGGCAGAATATGTTTCATTATTTTATTTTGAGATTTTGCTGCGCAGGTGAACCTTGATAACTCAAAACTCTATATCAAATGCCTCCTTGAAAGTAAAAGTTTCTAAAAGTCCTTATCTGAATTCCCCTATCGAAACCATGGATTAAAAATCTCCCTAACTCAAAGGCTTTTCCTCTCAAGTCTCTGTAACTCAAATTCTCTGGGGCCTTTTGGCATTATTTTCTTGACACATGAAAGAGAAAAGCACAAAAGGAAACTTAATGTGGTTCAAAAGGATGAAGTAAAGAACTAATGATCCCCTGCCTCCATGTTCAACATGCTGTAAAAGTGTAAACTCAGTTAAAAAGCAATATCCCCATTAAAAGTTGTATGCAATCCTTCTTTGTTTCCCACAGCAAAAATGCGTGTTTCTGTAACTTCCCCTCCCGAAATCAAAAGCTACCCAACTTGATTTTTTTCTGCTGGTCCATGACATTTGACTTGAAGAGGTTCAACCTTATTTGAAACCTTGATTGATGAAGGGAACTAAGGCTCTACTCTGATTTTACGCAATGAAGTGGTTTTTTTATATCAAGGTAATTGAATCATGGACAAGGTGGTATTACAAATGGTCTGTCTTCCAGGGAATCAACGTCATATTCCCTTTGAGCCTCGGATGACGTTTTCACTCCCTTCGCTCAACCCGGTCTATCCCATCAGCTTTCGGAAAAACCACAAAAACAAGAAAACCGAGTCTCTTATGAATAAAGAAAATAGAAGGACGAAACCAGAAAAAATAGGAACCAAGCGAAAATCGAAAGAAAAGCCCAAGGAATAAAAAAAAAATCCAGGCTCTGGCGTGCGTCAGCGACGACGCCGACGACGACGACGACGAGGAACGCCGGGGTTTTTCCCCGCGGGTTCGACGCAGGACGAGATACGCGCGGGGCGGCTCATCAATTTGGCATGCGGATTGTATGAGCGGGGCGAAAGATATGCGTACCTAATGCGCAACGAGCCCAGGTGCCTCATGAATCAATCAACGGGGCCTCGGGTCGCCCTGGCCCTGATCCGATGCCGCCTGGACACCTGCTAGCCACGGGCTACAGGAAAATCCCTCCCCGTTGCCCTCGGAAGTCGGCTTTTCTCCGCAGTTATTCCGGCCAATTTTCCACTGATCCATCGATCCATCAATGCACCATCACACCTCCCATCATGCCGCGACGGCCGCGGGGGCAGTCTTGGAGAGAGGAAAAAAAGAATTACGTAAGGTCTGAGGAGTCACCCTCTCACACCAGACAATTGATCGGCGCCTATTCATTGAGGCTCGTAACAAAACAATCATTTACAAATCATGAGCTCAAGAGATCCTCGTCGTTCGCTGAGCACATCATTAGCAAGGGTGTACAATTCATCAAACATTTGTTTTGAGGAAATCTTCATGACAATCATCGACTTGATTCAATAATTACAGCCTTGTACATCATAGCTCACGCATGAACATTTGAAATGGATTATTTTCAATAAAATGGCTATATCTTTGACCTTTAATAATTTCGTACGAGCACGTTATAACGCGTTATTGTGCTGGGAATAACATAAAAACAGAATCTGTAATATTTTATGAGCTGAATGATACTAAAAAATGAAAAGTATTTCCATAGGTGCCGCACTCCCAATAAATAATGAATAGAACAAAAAGATCCCTAAGCAATGCAGTTCCCATCTTACGTAATCCCCCTTAGCAGAGGTCATAAAATGCTGATGTGATGTCAAAAATATGTTAGGTAATTCGTGTCAATGAAACAGCCTACATTTCTTCACTGCTGACGTTCAACTATCTGAAAACGTCAAATATCTGCGATTCTGCCCTTATCCTCTGTACCCCCTTTGGTGGTGGTGCCAGGATTTGTCTGCAAAATTTTGTGTCACAAAAAGTAAAAAATATCAGAAAACAAGAATGATGAGAAGAGCCAAAGATGGGAAAAGTAAAAAAAAATGTTTAGCATTCATGCAGAAAAATTTTCATCAAAAAAGAAAAAAAGTTACCATTGGGTATCATCTTTTATTCCTGCTGCAAGATTAACATTGAGAGATTTTCAGAACCATGGCTTTCAATTTCCCAGATTTCTCCCAAGTTTGCCTACTCAGCCGAAGCTGCAGTTCAGTGACCTTCAGCCAAACCAAAATGCACAAGCATGAAAAAAATGGTTACTTTGAGTAACCTTTTGTCTAACCGAAATCATTCGACTCAGTTGTACAATAAAAAAGGATGCTCATCTGTTCACAGATCAATTGATTTCCCATCGTGCCACTTAGGCGAAAAATATGTTTAAATACATTAAAAAAATGTCTTGATGAATGATCCAATGACTGGGAAAGATAAGGGATAACAAACATTTAAAATCAAACGGAATTTGTTTTAGTAATGTAATTGGAAATTGTATAGCTGACGAGTTTTGGCTCTTCCATTTTCCCGTAAGGTAATATGTGAACATTTTCCCTCTTGAACAGCATTGAAAAACCTGCTACTTAATTAAATAACTAAAACTAATTGTATTGTATGAAAGTTTGCGATTTATTTAATGTACTCCATATGTACAGTAATCCTGACTCCTACAGCAGCAGCAGAAAGCATAAATCCTTCTACACGTCGCATACGTTTCATTAAGACATTTTCAGACAGGGTTCCACGAGTTCAGAAGCTTTGTGTATGTCCAAAAATACGTCTGGACTCTGGACGCTTTCCTTCATTTTGAATTTTTAATGCTGGTTATGTACTGTACTGTACAAATCAACACAATCTGACAATACTGCTTTTATCCAATTATTCAACAATTTATAAATTGCTCTTTTGTCCAGCCCGTATACATTTGTTTCAACATGAGAAGCATTGTTATATCTGGGACTATATACGAAGATGCAAGCCATTGCGGGAATATCTTCTCATATTCTGACGAACCCAATAAACTGCGATTGAATCGTTATGAGCAGAACATAAATTCATGGAAGAATGTTCCGATTGACCTTCATTCCCAATTGAGAATGTGAGTGGTGCGACCGATTCATGCATTGGTCATGTGTGCAATCAACCACACTCCCCCCAGTATTCAAGATGCGAAGCTCATGAACGGATAAAGGAGAATCTGCTTTTGCGAATTATGCACAGACACGTGCCTGGAATCCGATTGACTATGCAACCTTGTCAAAATCGGATGATCTCGATTTCCATAGTACAGATGATGACAGCACATATTCAGTGCCTGGGATGAACAGGAATACCGATGCTTCATTATGCAATGAGTTCTTTCCTAAAATGGCACGCGTGGGATCCAGCCCGCTGAACTTTTCCTTCAAATTTCGGTTGCAAAATTAAAAAGACGTTTTGTCATTTCTGTTGTAGGTAGGTTCTTGAGCGCGATGCACAGTGCAAACCATAATATTTTACAAGGATTTTTGAAACCGTAAACCAAAAATTTGCTCATTAAAACTCGCCTGAGTGCATTATCATGTAACCCATTGGAATAATGAGAACGATGCCTTTCAGTATTCAGCGTCCGATGTCCACATTTATTTCGCGCCAGAAAATTTTTCCCGTTGATGTATTCGCAGAAGTAAAAATTCAGGTATACTGTACTATGTTTTTAGTCAGAAGAAAACAACACAGACGAAAAGAAAGGTGTTGAGAGGATTTAATACCTACTTTCACCGCGGAATCGGCCGAAGTGGAAAATGAAATATGTGTTCTGCTTTATTGATGAAAATCGTTTCTTATTTGATTGAATGTTGTGTTCGACGAAAAAATAAATTTAAAAAAAATTCTAGAAAAATTTACAGTGACTTCTGATAGGAACGATGAAAAGGTGGGTTTTCTGCAGGACTGTTGCGTCTATGCTTGCCAATCTTTCATTCGAATTCAGGTTTATAAAAGCGCTTGAAACGTTCAAAATCAGATACCCTCAACTTTTTAGACTGCCCGCTCTGCAACCAATTTCAAAATCACAGGCCGGCAGTGAAATCTTTTTGCAACACTTTTCTGTGCAAGGTTTATGTTCTTTGTGCCAGCAAACTTTTTCGCGATAAAAGCTTGTTACTGAACATCTTCCTAAATAAACGAATGCAATACTGCAATCGAATCGTAAATACGGCTAATCGTTGTCCGGTAAGGGGGAAAGCATGGTAGCCCTTTAATTATTATTTTTTAATTGAGAGAAAAAAGGCGCCCTTATCTTTTTGACGATTATCGCAGGGCTCTGAAAATGTTAAACTCCATGCAGATTTAAAATATTATCTTGAGTACCGTTTATTAAATGAGGAAATTAACCGCGAAAATCCCCAGAAGAGTGAATCATATTGCCCGTGAAAGCGAAAAATTTGCTCAACTTTTATCATACTTCGAGGTTCAGTGGGAGGAGCTTCGAGTGTTGCCAAATGACTCTTTTGTTGTGGTTTCCACAAAAAAATAAAATCTATCCCCAGCTTCATCGTAAACATTTTTTGAGAATCGAGACTGTTGATTCGTTAAATGCGAGGCAATTCTAGTTATGATAGAAGATCCAAGTTTTTATTTCTGACGAATTTATGCCAGGAGCATCATTTCTGCTGGAAAACCTCACAGCTTGAATCTCAGGATCTGAGTCTACGCGGATTGGCCCTCCGCATTTCTGGTTGACCCCGTGACACGCATCGGGATTGGTCGCCGAGAACGATGTCACCTCCTCCAGCCGGCCCCTCAAGGGGCGTGGCTCAGCTCGAAGTAACTCCTTCGAGCACGCCTTGTGGGCGGAGGGAATGAATACCAGCGTGTATAGTTAAACCGGAGCACGGGTAGGTCTGTCTGATTCACACTCCTCCCCCCTCCGCGACCCGACCCCGACTCGCCCCCGCCAGGTCAGATGACGCTGCCTGGGCGTTACGCGACGAAGCCAGAAATTCAATGCTCGCGTGGGGGTTCAGATTGCAGATTTGCGGACGCCAGTGGCACTTGAGGCGCTAAAATTTTCACGGGTAGTCCGCTGTATATAGGGGGTGTGAAATTTTTCATTCGCACCTGGGAGAGATCGGCCCTGGATACGAAAACGGAATGTATTCCCACCTGGCGGTGAGTGGTCATCCATTCATAACAACGCGCTGATGAATAATTTTCCGCCTTGGGATGACGGGACGTTTCGTGTCGCGGCAGAAAAGCCCTCCGCTCAGCTTTCATTTTTAAAGGCGCCTAAACGTCGTTCTTAAGTATGTGTGTGTGTGTGTGTGTGTGTCTGTGCCAGGGTGTCAGGTCAGCTGAGTTGTTCGAACCCACGACTCTGTCCCGCATCCCTTTTTAACGTCTTTCTCCGCGCCGAGCAATTTCAAGGCTTTCTTTGAGCATCTCGGATTGCTCTCAAGTTCTCGTGAAATTTTCAAAAAACAAAAAAACCTTTTTGAACCACTCACATCAGCGCGGGAGCATTATGATTTTCTTCCAACAAACAATTTGTCTTCAAATGTCGATGGGCATCCAACAAAGTGAATCCAGTAAATTTCTTAAAACCTCCAGAAGGGCATCCAGGCCTGTATTTTCACCCTCCGCATTTTCCACCGAAGTTATTCCGTCTTCTGAATGTCAGATTGTTCTGCGTTCAAAAGTAACAGGCAAAAACTAACATTGAAACTAGCTTAGAGTACATTGAGAGCGCATAATTCGGAAATGTTAGCAGTCTTTAAAGCATGGTAACAATTGCTAGAAAATGTCTTTTGGATGGGCTTCATGTACAAATCAGACGCAGATGAATCCTACACTTCCCCCTAATCATGGCCTACATAACAAAAGCCTTGAGAAACAAACAAACCACTGGAATGGGTTCCTTGCAGTTCCCCTCTATACTTTGTTTGGGTCTTATTGGCATGCAGTTTGATGGACATACAGTGAGACCTCCACCTGTGGACACCTTGACCTGCAGACAATTCAACATAGGGACACTTATTTTCCCATAAAAAATTAACAAAAAAGGCCTGACATGAGGACACTGACTCAACATAGGGACATTTTGTGATAAAATTGTAAATAAATTTCAGGACAAATTACAAGAAATACACATTTCCAACCCTAAAATTGATGTAAGAAAAGTTCTTGGGCATTTCTCTCACCAATTTACCATCCATTTAGGTGATTTAAAAAAATTACCTCCAGCATGGAGGGACTTCCTTATCTCTTTTTCACTTGAATGTTGTTTTGCAGAGAATGCCAACCTTTCTATGTACTATACAGAGGTATCAGTATTCCATTCCCCAAATGTACATATTCTGTTGAAATGTATTGATTGAATCAGCTTAAATTGGTAGACAATTTTCCTTTTTGTAGAATTATGGCAACTATTTTGTGCATAAAACACCAATTAAAAATTATGTAATGTAAGTCTAAGGGAAAATAGACTCAACTTAGGGACATTTCAACTTAGGGACACTCTTGATGCACCAATTATGTACACATCTCAGGGTCTCAATATTTTAGGAATGCAGTATTTATTGTACTGAGAACAGTGAAACACTGTGAAGCCTGCAAGAAATTTCATAGAGATTATCTTCATATTCGAATTGACAGCTTTTCATTTTTACTTGAAAATTATTTATATGCAGTGATGCTTAAAATTCGAAAATATGAAAAAGTGCGAAGTGGCTGCGCTGAAAAAGGAAGGCCACGGTATGCATGCAAAAATAATTTATCCTGCGATGGAATACAAACATTTTTCATCTAAATCTTCCCCATTTGCTATCGTTCTTCGATGCGCAGGGCATCTTGAGAGTAAAAGCATTTCCTGCAGGAGTCAAGTCAAATATTAGGGTCATTCGAAGAGATACAGTGAGTTAAAAATCCAAATGAAAAAAATGGCGGACTATCGCGTGAGACACGTGAATTTTTGCAGGTCCTTCACGATCATTTCGAGTGACGATTACTCCTCATACAGTGTTGTGTTTGCGATGCGATATTCAGTAGAAAAACTATCGTAGCACTCACATTTTCTGTTCATATCTTCATGTACCTTTGATGCTTTCATATTGAGCAGATTGATGGTGGGCTCCTAGTTCCACAGGGTGGCGTTTGGCTTTGAAAAGTTGAACACTAACGGAAATTTTTGAACTTTTATGCAGTACAGTATTTCCGGAACATCTACAATCAATGCTTCTATCATTCCAGAGGTTTAATTTTCTATGGAATGCGCTCAGTGTAAATGAAACTTACGAAATTACATTATGTTATCCCGGTATTCGAGTAAAATTTGAATATTCGTTCATGGCGCCAGATAAGTTGAAAACAAATTGAGGATGCTTTCCCCATGAATTGAAGATATTAAACTAATCTGTAAATTAGACCTGGAACTAGGACCAGGAAATCTATGGCATATCTAACCTTAAACAAGCGATAACTATTTTTCACGAAATGAGGTAAAAATCTTGGAAAATGTCCCCTGTGCAATAAAAAAAAAGCTCTGCAAAATTTCTAGTGCAACGTCCCAAAAACGTTTAGAAGAAGTAAAACCCAGAAATAACAATTCATGATTTAAAATCAAGATACCGTATCCATTTGTACATTACACACACCTTTCCTCGTTATAGAGAAAACGGGGTATGCATAATTGGCATACAGTGCATACACATGTACCCAATTTTTTTTTAGGTCTATAGGTGCTCGTCATATACGTGTCACTTTAAAATTTTTTTAGACCAATTTAAAATAGAAAATTTTAGAAAATAAATTCAAGCAAAAATCCAAGTAATTTTGGCTCAATTCACGTCGATATTTAATTGGAGAAAATGTATATACTGTACTTTCGATATTTTAATTTTTCTTTCACAAAACCAGGATTTCGTGCCTACCTAGATGGTGGATTTTTATTAAAATTTCTGGCTGTTAATTTGTAAGTTTGCAATTATTTAAGGACAGGTGGTGTACCTTGGGAAACACATGGCTGCTGCTGGGAAACACCCTGTGCTGCTATGTACCTTATCCTACGTTGAAACTAGACCCGTTTCAAGCATAATTCTGGCTTTCTTGAAATTCTCTCTGTTATATACGCCGCGCATCCGAGTTCCAAATGACACTTTTTTCCGTTGAAGTAAAAAATAAAATAAAAAATAATGTGCGGCCTCATTTGTGTAGTGCTGTATAAATTCTGTGCATCAGAATTTGGTAAGATGACCTACATACATTTCCTCTTCTACACTCATCTATTCCGTCTTCCAGGCCCCTTCCCGCCCGTCGACAACCGCCATGCGTGTAAGTTCTTAATTTACCCTATTCCCACACTCTTGCCACCAGCGGACCAGAGCAGCTAAGCTCACACAAAGGGCGACACTCGTTGGTTTGTTGAATCAGAAACCGCGCCCGACCTGCGTCGGGGCCAAACGTGGTCGCGTGGCGGCGGAGGCGCTGTGTGGTGTCTGTGTGAGGTCCCTCGATCCCGGCGTCCGCACAAGTGGCGGTCGTGCATCCACGCGGCCGCCGCACGTGTCGTTGATTATTTTAATGTATCGTTTCGAGAATCGTCTCCCCTGTCCTGTATACGGACAAACGGCACCCGACTGTTATGGGTTCGTATGTAGAGCACACTCATGTATAGACCTGCTTCCCATCACAAGAATACGGTATTTCGAAAAATTCGAGGCAGATTTCGCATGCCCTTTGTTATGTGAATTTTTTTTTACTGATGTGCTCTAAGATTAAGGCATGTTGGAACTTCGATTGTCCCGTCTAATGGTGACCGGTTAAGTTCTTCTGGTCGATCAAATATCATAAGTACTGAGCTGTAATCGAATCGCGAATTGAAAATAGCATTCAACGATATAATCAAGTACTGTAGGTTTATTTAAAAAACCACGTTTCCCAATTGGTTCTTTAAATGTCACAGAACATCGAAAAGCATAAACTCATATGAGCACAGAGACATTTTTATGCTGGTATGGAGGGCGCATGTAATTCAAAAAGATCGATTGTGAAATGTTGTAGATAATGTGCGTGGTCTACATTCTATAGCCCACATTTTTTTGCGAGTTCTAAAAAATTATGTCAAAACTCTATCTAGTCTCTCACAAGCTAAACTTTTCTTATTTTCATAAAAAACCACTTTCTATGGAAAACTTTTGGGATGCAAGGAATAGTGAAACAAAGCCAACACTATTTAGGCGTCTAAATTTCTCAGCAGAAAGTGAGCCAGCAAGGGTGAAGAATAATTTTCGTTGTTTTCCATTTTTCGCATTATTTAGAATAATGTATGCATAAATGTGGGGTATATTAGTTGATTACGACATTTATTCACAAAATTTATGCAGTAGTGGTTGATCAGAAGGCTGCGATATTTTCATCCGTATAATTGGATGCCATCTACAAATTCGTGGAATCTATTCATACAGAGGGGTGAACTAAACTTTGAACGAAGGCATTTCATTTGTCGAATTAATCTAAAACAAATTCTTACATTCTTTGCCGCCTTTCAAAGTTTTATCGAGATATACTGTACATTCTCTTATTTGTTCATCCCTGCTGCTCTCGACAAAGACTTCAAATACTCATCAGCTTTTTTAATACTGAAGTCTTAAATTAGAAGATTCTTCTTTCACGCAATATTATAAATTTATCTCGTCAGTTGATCAAATGATGAATCGTAGGATATTACAGCTTTTAAAACTAATAAAATGTCTTTCCGTGTGGCTTATTTAGATTTGTTCACCGATTCAAACAACGAATATCTATTGCAGTAATTCTTTTCTTAGCTCGGTTTTTTTTTCGAACAAAAGTGTGTGAGTTTTATAATCCATGATAGTGACACTGGGTGTCGTATTGATTGTTGGATAGGTTGGTCGCATAACAAAGTGGTTCATTCCGTGTTCTCATCGATGTTCGTTGGTTTTCATCTCGGATGCTTGGACATGTTGCGAATTGCGCCACGTGTCAATTGAATTCCGAGGACGGTTTCCGGGGATCTACTTCAATTTACTCACCAGCTCGAACCGATCACTTATTCTTTCCGGCAAAAATTGTTCCGATGCTCGAACATTTATTCGGGTTGATGACTTGTTTTGCCTTAATTTGATGTGAAGCTTGGGGGGAAAAGAAACGAACGGAATTAAAAGCAAGACTAAGAGGATACATGTACTTCTGAAACCCTGGAAAAAACCGGTATCAGCTTAAAATTTTTAAACTCCGAAGTCGGACCTTAAATATGTTCTCAGATAATTCGAGATTTCAGATCCGTTCTGCGGCAATGAAGTTCTGATTAATTGTTCATTGCTGACACTTACGGATTCCTTTGATGAAACCCTCAGTTCAACCATTGAAATGCGTATTAATAACGTAAACAATGTAAAATAACGAGCATTTATAATTAAGTTGTTATCTGTGGATCTTTGTGAATTAATAGTTAAGTCCTAAAGGATTACCAACGCAATATCCTAGCCGAATTCTGCGAATTCATATTCATTTCAAGAAACTCGGAGGTTACATTTTTCCCCTAGTGTGTAAAACTTCGTAGAGATAACGAAATTCATTCTTTTTTTACAACAGATAAGTACTGAACTATCTGAGATCAAGAGTGGGAACGCTAGGAAAATTTGTTGAAAAATTCTCAGCTAAAGTTAGGATATCTTTATTACAGTGTATCCAAACTACTTTTGAAAATTTCCAGGCGTCTCCGCACTCCGCAGCTGTTAAATTATTTCTCAGTTCCACTGTGATAAATTTTTTTATTCATTTATGCTGCCTAAATCTTTGAAGCATCAAGGATTCGTAGTAGGAGGAACTCTGACTGGAATATGGGGAAGAAAACGCAAAAAATTCTGTATTTCATGATAACAGACGCAGAATATTCAGGGTGGGAGCACTGTGTAAAAGTCAGAGAGCGCAGATGAAAAAACCGGTGAGAACTGCTTGAGCGAGAACTGCTTTCAAAGTCAAGTGACATCTACCCCGTGAAAATCTCTTGCCATGCACAACCGACCTTGATCCAATCACTGATGGCGTTGAGAGCTTCGTGTCACAGTTACCATTACTCGTTGAGATTGATGAAATGAAGCAGTAACAGTTCCCCTCAATTGCTTGCAAACCCGACCCATAATCGAATTTTTGCTGATGTACGAACACTGCAGGCAATTACGCAATTGTTCTTGTCCCGGAACACCAGTTGTCCAGGCAAACAGGTGAGCTGCGGCACACACCACAAAAAACAAAAAGAGAGAGGCTACAATCGTGGGGGAAATGCGAGGAAATCGATGCGAAATTACAGATGAAGCTGTGCCCGACATGGCTTTCAAGCACACCCTAGTCCTGGTATAAGTGCAGAATTGTTCCATCTTTCGTTGCTTTTTTTTTTTATTTCCCGGTGTGCTCTTTTTTTTTTTTACCCCTGATGTGTGCCGAGGGGTGGACTGGAAATTCGCGTGCCACGCGAGCCGCACACTGCATAAAACGCTGGCTCGCGCTCCCGTTTATTGCCAGCAGCTCTGACATCCCGAACAACTCCTGTCAAAAAAAGGGGGGTCAAGTCTTCTCTTTTTTCATTTTTTACTTACTTCATTCGTTGATTTTCTTTTTGCTCTTGTCTCTCCTGCGGAGCGTTATGTAGGCTTTCCGGTCTTCTTACCTGTCACTGCTCCCCCTCCAGCCACGGCAGCACACAGTCAGTTTTAACGCAGTGGACCCGGGTAAGGACGGCAAAAAGGGGCGGTTCCCGCTGGTGAAAGTTTGAAGACTTTGCATACAGACTTCCGTTAAATTTTGAATGATGATGATGTAAAGCCAATTATGGGCAGCAAGATCATTTTTATTTTAGTTTTCTGTAAATTGCGTTTTGAAGCAGCCGTGGCTCAATGGTATTTGTTTAACTGTTACGTAGACGGTATATAAATATTTAATTCCCATCATTGCTTCTTTTTTTAATTGTAATAAGGGGCATATTGAACTGATTAAAATTTATCTGACTACGGTGTTAAGATATATTCGTAGACTTTTTGATATCATGAAGCAATTTATGACCTGAATACTGTTTATTATAAGTTTTCTGAATATAACAGATTGGAAGCTAGGAATTCTCAGTAAATATGGTCTGCAGTCAACCAAAGGAAGGCTTAATTTAAATGAAAACACTGTTGATAAAAACACATTTCGTGTACTTCAGTTGAGATACTGCAGAAAACTGCCTGCTCAGATGAAATTAGAAATATTTTTAAGCGTTCGCTTTCTGATTAAAGTGGTAGAAATGCTTTACAGATGCTGCCCGATTTATTTTTATCGGTGAAAAATTGACTTGACTGGCCGAAATTTACTACGATCCCGTGTTTTGATTCCGAGGAAGTTCAAGAAACGAATTGACTTCCTAAAACACATTGTTGAGGCTTTCAAAATCTCATCATACTTCAGAAATGTTCGGTAAATGGCACGTAGCGTAAAATTTACGTGACTATATATACTAGGACTTCGGTGGAGAAGCGAATTAACGCGTTCTGAAGGATTGGAATTTAATCACCTGTTAATATGTTCAATCTGTTCTC
Organism: Notodromas monacha; assembly: GCA_905338405.1. NCBI lineage: Eukaryota > Metazoa > Arthropoda > Ostracoda > Podocopida > Cyprididae > Notodromas > Notodromas monacha. The sequence continues at coordinate 21,169 of CAJPEX010001803.1, forward strand.
TCTTATTACAGGTAATTTATTATGGTTGATTTATTCCGGTGTAATCAGTAGGGTTTAAAATTAAATTTAGTTGTATTTACTCCACCCCTGCTAAATTATTAGTTTTGGGCTTTTGGCGGCCGATTTATTTCTGAAAATCAATGCTCGAAATCAGACAATTAGATTGCGAATTATAATCGCGTGCGGTCTATGTACTTGCACACATAAAATTAAAGATTGCATCTGTGTAATAAATAACGTATATATTTTTCATAGACGTTACCCAGCCTTGATTAAAAAATAAATAAAAAGGCCGCATTGTTTGCATAATTTCGGCTGATATCCTTTTGGTTTGAGTTCTTGAGGTGGGTGAAAATCGGAAACAACAGTCGAACAATTGCGCAGTTGGTTTCGTTTGAATCTTGGAATCCTCAGCTTTCGAATCGTTTGATAACTCGTATATAAGCACTGCATTCAGACTACCGCGCTTTCTCCTTTAAAATTGTTTCGTCGCGATTGAATCATCCTGTGTGCATCTTTCTTTAAACCGAGCAATTAAAATAATCATTCATAAGTAATCATAACAAATTTTCTGAAGTGCTTCAGAAAAAAAGACTAACACTTCTTTTAGCTTTTAAGATGCTTCAAACCAAAAGGGGTGTTAGCGTATCCGCGGTCTATACTTTAACAACAGTCCATTAATAAGTGTAACTGCGTCGAGCCAATCGACTTTTTTCTCATCAATCATATTTACTGTTGGATTTTAATCAAGGAACGGAAACGAAAAATGTGTTACATCATATTACCGAAGCCTTTTTTGTTTCAATTGCACTTGAGATGAGGATTCACTACTTTAAAAAAAAAACAAGAAGAAGATACCAGTTCGTTGACAAGTACCTGCTTTACGATCATACAAGTACAGTAGTCTTTTCCAAACCATTGCAATATGACCACATCTCCGAAACCACTGAGTCAGTGTCCGGATGCACTATTTGGTCACTGCTGCCACTCTTATAACGAGTTGCTGTACTACACATAAAATACCGCCGCCACCTGCGGGAAAAGCGTAGGAAAATATGCACCTGACAGACGTACCGCTTGAAATGTCTCGTTTCCTTTTTATTTCCCAGTCACTTTTATTTTGTCCACCTTATTCCCATATGTCACGCATTTCCGTGCACCCCGTCTCTCCCCCTTGATTCGGCAATTGTTGCTCTATAGTGATACACACAAGTATACGACAGTGTCCTCGCGCAATTGTACTGGGGCCTGCGATCGAAAATTGCGACGATTGCGTGCGAGGAAAACTTGTTTTCCGGGGCGGTGTTTCTAATGTCAGGGAATGACTGGAAAGAAACAAAAACATCACATCTGACACAAACACACTCACACACAAAAAACAATCACCACGTAATTCGCGAATAGATATTTTTTCGTAGTCCAGCATTGTTCCGAGAATCAATTGATTGATACATTTGCTTCCAATTATTGCATAAAGGCTCATCTTCTGCCAAAATTCAGACAAATATTATATTCAGGAAATTGAAAGGGGGGGATGCGGGGAAGGTACGATTAAAACCGTAATTTGCACTTAATCTGTGAGGTCAAGTTGAACTGTTTTAGGGCTCGAAACAAAACCACGCGAGATTCGAAAATAAACCCACAAAATACAAAGACCATACAAATGTTTATTTACTATTCGCAGGATTTGTGTCTAATACTGTACATCATAATTGCTCAATGCAAAAAAAAAATCAGCTAGCATCTAAAATATTAGCCAAAGTTTGTAGTAACTGCGGCCTATCCGCAAATATATTATATATATCCCAAGTTAAATATCTAGAAAGAGAAAAGTGCGGCTCATCAGCGATTAAATACGGTAGTTTCCTTCAAAGCGGGTTCTATTTGTGCAAATCTTTCTTCAGTAAAGTACGCGATACTCTTTAAATTTTGACGGAAATCCTCGAAGAATTGGGAGACGCAAATTCCCGCGTTCCATTGAATGCTCAAACGATGCGTGAACGACTGGACATTTGAATGGACGAAGCATCAGAATGGTGCTGGACATGGGGAAAAAAGGCGCAGCACGTGCGAAATTTCCCACTTTTCCCCCCTTTTCACGATGCCCTTCATAACATAACATACCTATTTAGGATATTTATCGCTTTCTGCCGCTTCACCACTCCATGCCTCATCATCATCATCATCATCATCGCCATCGTCGTCGTCATACCATCACCCCTTACGAAAAAAAACAATACTGGACTGTACTGAGAGACGTGCTATCTGAATACAGCAAATCGAGTTCACTGTTCACCGAACCGCACAATCCTGAAAGAATAGCATTTTTGCACGCGAGATTCACGCGTTGATCATGCATTTTTGGATTACTGCTATGCAAAAAAGCGCAACATGTCCTATGTGATTCAGTAAATATCCGTGGTCGGGAACGTCTTCCTATGCTTTTTGTGGAAACGTAGAAAACGCTGGTTTCCGTATTTAAAAAAGAGTTGAGAACTAATCCGTTCCTTGCTGAGTTTTTTACGCGAAAATTTACGCACGCTTTGTATAATAGGATACATTTTCTAAATGCGGATACAAATTTCATGAGTCATTTATTTTAAAATTTCGGTACCCGGATTTTCTCAAGCTGAGTCATTCGTTATGCGGGAATCCGTTTCATTCGCCTATGAGCCCTTGCTGTCGGCAGCTTACTGAAGCAACAGTTCGTGTTCAAAACTCGATTAACGCATTAATTATACGTTGTTTTGAAACGGTAGAATTTCTAGAAGCTGTACAGCATTTCGAATCACTTCGTTTAGGTACCTTGTGAAACCTAAAATTCAGCAAAATATATAGTTGATTTCCAAGTTTGCTTGAACCGAAGACGCCAACGACGATCGGTTTCAAGACTCATTTTTTTGCGGGAGATACATTTTTTGCATTTTTTTTTTACGTGGACAAGCTATGATTTCGAGCTAGATCTTCTAAAATTTCCAACAGAAATCTAAATGTGGTAGTAATTATTTCGTCTGAAAATTTGGAAAATAACTATAACAGAAATAATATAAATCATATTAAAATGTAATTTATTTTATTTATATACAGTAATATATTTTAGCAAGTAAAATGTATGCTTATTAGCTGTGAATATGAATTAAATAGGCGATGTAGCGTCATTTTTCAACCAATTTTAGCAGAGAGAAAAGTTTTTCTGACATTTTAGGAATATATCAAACTTTTTTTTCTCAAAAACGGAAGTTCACCATCAAACACTCAATTTATACCATTCGTTGCTTTTTAGAATTTTCAAAACCTCTTTATTGTATCCTTCGCTAACCTACTACAGTACTTCTCGCTTTTTAAGAGACATGGAATGTGCATTATGTCGATTGAATAAGATACATATACAAATAAAGATAGACAAAGAAGTTCTGAATTCCAAGGGCCCCGTGTTTCGAGCATCTGTCGCAGGATTGCAATCGTCAAGGGAATCCCTGAAATTCATCGCCCCGGACAAGGCCTCGTAATTCACTACCGGTTTCGAAAGAGCTTAATTCGACACAGATGATACCCCCGGATCACTTCAAAACAAGGGGGATGACGACAATGATCCGGAGATCACTTGACTGGCCCTGAGGCCTACACAGTAGACAAGAGTGGTGATGGGTTCCTGTGGGTGCATGGCCAGTGTGCCAGTGGGGCCGCCGGAAATATCCCATGATTTCCGATTTTCTCTGCATGACAGCATGTATTCATGACTTGTACGGATAAAATCGTCCAATAACCAACGCCTCAATAACGCGGTGAAATTTTGAAAAAAAAATCTGCAGTTTCATGTAATTTGAATTCATTTTGACCAGCGGGTCAAAGGTCGACAATTTTTCACAGATTGAGTGGAATCAAGAGAACCACGAACTTTTAACATATTTCCGCACTTCAGACTGCATCATTCCGCCTCAAGCTACACATACAGACAAGAAAAGAAGTTATTTTTAACCAAGAATGTTCCCTGGAACCTATGAATATTATTTGAAAGCTTTCGTTGGATTAGATAAATATAAATTAGGCGCGACATTTTGGGAAAACCTGATCAAGACAAGCAACTCTTTAGTGAGCAGTGAGCATTTCTCCAAAACATTTGTTTTCCGAATCAACGAAAACTTTATGCTCGTAAAAGTCTTACTTCCATTTAAATATTGCAAGGACGACATAAACCATCAAATTGTTCGCATCTTTCGAAGTTTTCTGAATTATTGATGCCCGAAATTAAATTTGTGATTCCAGAACCTCTAAAGTTGCCTTTGATGAAGAGATTAATTCAAACCCGAACTCGTCGGTATAATGCGAATCTGTCCGTATTTTCTCCCACGCTTTCATTCGTCAATAAATTAAGCAATGTTAAGAAATAGTTTATCTTCAGAAAGCGAAAAAGTGCAACCCATGTTGTGGTTAGAAGAAAAAATATTGTTCAGCTTTTCAACAAAGTTGAAACGCCATGATGAGCGAAAATTCACAGGGGAAAAAACCTCGCAGAAAATCATGTCTCAACGAAAATGCATTTTCAAATACTGTACTGTACTCCATGAATTTTCCGATGTATCTTCGCTGCTTTCGAGCAATGTAGAGACTTTCTAGTCGCCAAACTCGTGCTCATCCCCCCCCCCCCTCCTCGCCTTTTCGAGATCCGGGGGTGCAGGCGGAAGTGGATCATTCGGGTGGCAAGCAGAGGGGTCGACCGCGGGGCTTTAAATGGACCCGGAACAGCTGGCCGAATCCGTCGCAGATTGCTCAGTAATTGTCCCCCTCGTCTATACTTCCCGACCCCACTGCTGGCTGCTCACATCCGGACAGATCACTTTTTGTTGGGACTGCAAACGTCAGGAAGCCTTTCAATCAGCGCCCCCAAAGTAAATGGACGAGGCACGAAATAAAAATGAAAAAACAAAACAACGTTCCCCTGACGTAAATTTAAGTAGTTACTTTAACTAACAGAAGCCCCCCTCCCCCCCCCCGCGTGCTTGAACTTGATTTTTCCGAGACGACTGATTTTTGATTTTTTAGCATAATGCATACAATTAAAAAAGGTATAGCTAAGCTTCCTTTTTTGACACCCTTAATTTCGATGCAATGACATTTGAAACGTAATACCTATCTATTGAAATGGTTCAATAAATTCAAGCATTTATTAAACGTAGCTTTTACACATTGCATCAACGCCTTTTTTTATAGCGAAGCATTTGAATTCAACGCTGTAATTCATGTCTTGAAAAATAATGCAATAAAAGATAAAATAAATTTCAAAACACAAAATCGCTACCTTAGAGGATGGAAATAATTCGTCATTTTCTAAACGCAATCAGGCACCGCCCTCGAATTGCGATGACGAATTAAAAAAGCACATTGAACGAACACATTACATGTTGTGGTTTTATATCGATAAAAATATTATTTCTTTCTTTAAAAATTTTTCCCGCCATAGGACTGTAAAGTTTTGTTAATGCGAATATCTGTGTGATGACGTGATTGGTATGAACAGATAAATCCGAAAGAATTTTAGTACTGTACTGTGTGCCATTTTCTTATTGCACCATGTCACAACGTGAATTGGATGCTTCAATAAGACAAAAGCGAAACTAATTGCTAGATTTTCCCCGGAAACTTTGCATTTTACGATAAATGACTGTCGAAAACCCGGAAAGTTTTCCTAAAATTTTAAAACTAAACGCGAAATATCTGCTCAATAGAGCTGATGTGAACCGGCGATCAAAGTCACTTTGCCTACGAATAAATCTATGAACTACGCATTGCACTCAACAGGTCCCTTTATTCCCTCATCTTATTCTGAATCTCATATTCACTCTAGAGAGATAGAGAGGCGCTCTCTAACAACAGATCTGAAACTCATTTCCCCCCCCCTCCTACTGTGATCAGCATTCTTTCTAGCCTATTTTCGCGTTGGACATCTATCTCTCAAAATCTGCCGTGAGGACGAGCACAATGCTCCTCGGACCTTGTGCCGAAACGCTTTACCCCCTCCGCTTTGTCCTTCACTATGAGCTCGAAGGCCTACGAATCATGGACAAGGACAGTGTTGTACTAGAGCAGTGACTACCCTAGTAGGAGCTCCCTTCAAAGATGCGCCGCCCCGGGATTACGCTTGAACATGGGGCGATGTCCGGGCAGTTTATTCCTTCTCACTTTCAAACTTTTCTTCTTCTTTGTTCGTAGGTTCAGTGAAAATATAAAAGTAAGCGACCGAAGGACCCACTGTAAATTTGGCCATTTTTAAAATCAAATATGAAAGTTATATCCGGCAAATTCTTCGATTATTGTACGGTTATTCGGTGGCGGGAAAATCTCAAGGTTTTTATTTTTTTAAATCCTAAAAATGAATCCACCTCCTGGCATTAAATTATTTTTTAATTTTATGCGAGCAAATGTTTATGTAAAACCATGCATTAAACCACAAAAAGGCGTTTACAGTATTTATGCAAATATTTTACTACAATAAGGCATTTTCCAGAAATCAAGAAAAATTAGCTGTGCCTAAATCTGAAAAATTTTTTTCAAATTATTCTTTTATGTTTAATGACGAATTAAGTTCAATACATAACCAGGAAAGCGCCTTTTATTTAATTTTATTGTGCTTGACATTGAGTTTTCATACGACTGGAAACCCAAAATTTTATTCTGAGCTTCAAATGGCAAAAAAGAACCATCATGTATAATTGAAAAATACAAATGCATGCATCACTTATAGAAACCTTTTAAGTTGAATCTGTTTTAACTAAATTTCGATGTATATCGTTGCAGTTTCCATAAAATTGTACTTTATTTGGATGAGCTTTCGTACATAACTTATGAAAGAATTTCAGGAACTGGTTTCTTAGTGAACTTATGATCCGTATGAACTATGAAGCAAAAACTGTGGAATTGGATTCGTTTTAAAAGTGGGCCTGATTTAATGTTGCTGCCAAACGTAATTTTGTCATATCATGACTTATGGAGCCTGAAAAAATGGTGTGTCTCTCATGTAGAGAGGAAGGATTTTTGTTCAAATTTAATCTAAAAAAAATCAAAATGCATGTCTTATACTTAAGGGTGTGTGACCTTATGACCAGATTATTTGCCTGGAAAACTGGGATTCAACCAATACTTGATGTAATACATTTGAGTAATTTATATGGTGCATTGCAGTCTACTTTGCAGCCTACACTTGAATGAAAACAATTTTCTATAGTACAGGTGGTACCTTGCTATTTGACCTCCAGCAATTCAACTGTCCTGCAATTTGATGGTCACATTTGCAGGAAGATTGACTTGCAATTTGACATTTTCCCCACAATTTGACCTGCTTTGGCAAATTTTTTGGCATTTTTGTATTGATATTTTTGAATCTCGCGAAGTGCATTGCAATTCAACCACTTTGAAAGTCGACCCTATAGTTTGGCAATGGATTAGGGTCAAATTGCCCACCTGTAAAACCCTAAAAATACTGCATGATCTCATATTCTTCTACAAACGGAAATTAATGCAGCTATTTTATTGTTTCTTTATCATAGGTGCCTAAGAATTCACCTATTTTCAATTTATGCAATTTCTCTCCAGGTGTTTACTGAATATGAGCAGTGTCTTACAATTTTCAGCTTTTCTTCTTGAAACTTTTGTTCAGAATCATCCGTGTATAACAAAGGAGCCGCTGTGATTGTTCAAGTAAATTTTGGAATTTTATATATAGCTCAAAATAACATGGCCTTCATTAGAGTTACAACTTAACACATGAAAATACAATACTTGTCATCCAGGATTTTGTACATGAACACTGCCTCATTGTCATATAACCATTGTAAAACGATAAAGCGCCAAAATATTTTATAAACCCACAATTCAGAAACACCTTCTTTTGGTAACGTTTTCAAGCGCTTGTGGCTAGTATCATCCTTTCATATGCATCACATCTTACAGGAAAATTTCATCTCTCTGTATCTTAACCAGGAAAATCTCTGGGCAGAAAAAATAATCCTTAATCCATTTTATTAGAAAAATTTTCTGTTGAGGATTGCGTCTTCGTAGAAAAATTTAGCGTCACTCATTCATTTCGTCATGCAGGAAAGCATTAGAGCAGAAACATGCAGGAAAATCTACCTTCCTTACGTACATGCGACCCTCCCGCTGCTGGGCCAGAAGAAGAAGAGAGCCCATATTATACACCAGTTCGTTCTCAGCACACACGCAAGAAAACGGAGTATTCCTCGCAATGCAACCCCTCGTGTCTCGGGGATTCATTTTCGCTCCTACTTTTGCGTCAGTCGCGTTCAGTCCAATGGAAGACGGGCGGCGAAGGCGTGGTCACGTCGGCGTCGAGCTGCTGTGCAAGAAGAGCCCCGGGTTCCGCGGGCCCCCTGCACCCAGTGTGCCACCCGAAGTCGTCCAGCATGCACAGGCTGCTCGGGGGGTCCTGCTGCATTTTGCATTCAGTCCTGCTACGGTCGCGTTCGACGCTGTGCCACGTGAAACACTCATCGCGTCTTTGCCAAACTTCCCAGGCCAACTTGTTTTTTTTCTTCTTTTTTTTTTTTTGCTCTACATTTTCGAAATATCGCTGGATCAGAACGTGATTCCAGTGGCTTGCTGTACTACATTCAAGTTTCGCGAAGGTAGCCAAGAGGTTTTTAATAATAATAAAAATGTATAGTAAAAGTGTATAATTCCCTCTGCGCTTTGTTGTTGCCAAGTTTAAACGCTCAATAATTGCAAAAAGTGGATGTGCATTCCTCCTCTCGAAAAAAAATTAAAAAAAGATTTTTGTCGAATCACGATCACAAATTGCACTACAGTCATTCGGTGAATGCACTGCAACGCAGTCAATTTAAATTGCTTCTAGAAAACTACTTAGTTATGGAACCGCACCGGAACTGCACCAAAGCAAGCGATTAATCTATCTAAAAAACCCTACAATAAAAGCAATCAACAACCAAAAAACTGGGCAAACTCAAACAGGCATCCTTTGGTAAAAATCCAACAAATCACTATGCCATAAATTCCTCAAAATCTACGCAACAAGTCCCACAAAAAAACTTGAGTTACACAAAGGAGCAAAATCAAAAAAACCAATAAAAAACTTTTCTTTGAGAAATATCTAGAGCTATTTTACACATCTGTTGATTTGTGTTTAAAGCGTGAACTTCATTTTTGCGGCAATATGTGTGCATTATCCTTGTTGAAAAGTTCTGCTGAGTTGTTTTTTTTTCTTCATACTTCTATTAAGCAAAAACGTTTGTTGGGACCTTTTTTGAAATATATATTACACTCTTTTAACTCAGGAATCCTATTAATTTCCAGATTTGTCCCAGGCTGATCAAGTGTTTTATTCGGATTTGATTTTGTTTCACTAGATCCGCAGTTTCTTTTAACAAATTCATGTTGATGAGGTAAACTATTCCACAACATACATCATGATACACTTTCCTCCAACATGTACAATTGTCTTTCTTTTTTCGGACGAACAAAAGGCTTCTCAGCCGTGAAATGAAATGACTTTGGTTCAAGCACACACGTGTTTGTATATAACACTCAAATTATTCCCGAAGTCGGGATGAATCGAGTTGGAAAATATTTTGGATTTCCAAGAGCTAGGGGCTTTTTTTTTTAGAGACGAATTTGTTGAAAGACGCGTTGAAATATGGTTTGAATAATTCTGTCACTTCATTTGAAGTTCTGAGATTTTTACGAAGTTTAAGAGTGATCCAGGCTTTATATAAGTTCTTTACAGGCTATTTAAGTACAGAGAGTGAGAGAGTGCTCACAGTGCTGGTTTACGGTTTGTCGTTAGAAAAAGTCTTTTAAGAACAAAGAGCCGAGATGCACGTTTGTGTTATACTGTCCTTGATTTCCACGAATTTCAAATATTTTCTCGAAACGGGGGATTTTTCGACGAAAATGTCATTTAAATCCCTTTCTCTCTGCGAATTGTCGCATGTAAAACGTGGCGTTGCATTTCTACAGTTTTGATTTGTGCAAGAATAAAGCGTAAAATCGGCAGGGTTCTTTGAACACCGTCGGAGGCTGCGTGCTGACGATATCATTTAGAATTATAGATGAGGAAAGTTAGAAAATATTACGTACCTTTTGACATTGACTTGTAAGACATATGTTCTGATCCTTTATGCAATATCGAAATAAAAAGGGAACCGTATCATTGAAAAATCCCTTGATATTAGACAAAATGAAGGATGCCTAGAGGCATCGCATCTTCTCGGTCCACCACGTACATTTTTCGGACGTCAGCCTGTCGAAAAAATTGATATTTGGCTCGCTGAAAATGAATTTTCTTGGAGAATTAAAATTTGAAAATACTTGCGATCGGAATAATCGCATGTCAAAGAAAACTTTGGAAGAACAGGCCCGCTCCGGATCGGAGTGACGAGTGACGAATGGGCCGGGTTTCGCCGAGCGTCGATAACCCCGCGGGGGGTGGCTTCGTTGAATAATATACCCACTTCCGAGAGGGTTCTTCCGGTCAATCCGGGACGAGGTGTCCGGAGATAAGAGCCATATTAAACCCGAGCCATACTCGTGATTCACGTATCCGTGTTGCTCCTTTTTGCGGAGCTCGGACTTGTGCTTATCGCAGCGGCGTTTTTGCGAGGATCTCCCTCTGCTGTGCCCACCCACAGGCGAAAGATAAGCACCCATTCAGCCTAATTCCTTCCTCCGACAGAACTTGCGAGAGTGACGCCGAAATTCAATTCCTGACATGAAATTCAATGACGTCAGCTGTCGTGGTGGTGATACCGTGTTTCTCTATATATACCATCGACTCAGATAAATACCACGCGTCAGATAAATTCGGATATATGAGAGACACTCAGCTTTAACTTTTGCAAATGTGCACCTTATGATGAAATAAATTTAAATTGTATAGCTTGAACACATATGGAAGCATGATGATGAAGTTTGGCCATTTAAGTCACCAGTATACAGTATCACCACTAACTTATTCCAAAGTGTAATTCTTGAAATTGAATATGTATTAAAGATTTTAAGCTGCATTAAAAACATTCCAAACGCAAGAAACATCTGAGCGCTGAGGCAGTTAACCAGCCTCCAAGGGAATTTAGTTTTAAAAGTGCCAAACTACATTACGACTGCAAAAATAAGGGAAGCTGGAGCATCCTCACTCCTTGGCCATTAAAATAGGACTTCATTATTGTCTCTGATCACAGGTTTCATAAGTACAACAATTGAACTCATAATCAACAAATACAATCTCACATTGTGCAATAAAAACTTGCTTTTGAAGAGAAATAAAATCAGCAAAGAAAAGATGATTTGCCTATGGTGCAATTCCCAATGCACAAGCTTACAAAGCAAATAACTCCGCATATTTTACACTTAGAAAATTCTGCAACAACTTAAATTAAATCTGAAAAGGTTCTTCAATATTTTATATTCCTACAAAAGTTGACCTGGTTGGCAGATCTTGAGATATTGTCACTTTCCTAAACTTATTTTTTCTTTGGTGATAAGAATCTTGAACACCTTCATGCCAGATTCTTATCTCACTGATGCACAAGCTTTTGGTGCAAACAGTGACTTCAAAAGCCTTGTTCCTAATGTATATATGAATGAATTTATTTCTGCTACACTTCTGCATTGGATTGTGAGTTATCCTGCAAAATATGCAAGTGAGATGCACCATTTTCCTGAAACCCAGACTTTCATGAAAAACAGAATTTCGGGGACAAAAATTGAAAATTTTATTTCACTGAAAAATGTACAACAGGTTTTTTTTCTCTCACCAAATGAGGGGATTGTGGAAGAACGTCATCATTCCAACACGAGATCATTGTTGTCAAGCCTCTCCTGGAACAAACTCCTTGAAAATAGCTAACTATGCACTTCACAACTGAACTGACTTTGTACAACCAAAAATCCCTGAAGTCCCAACATCTTGGGTAATACATGAAGGCGAGGTTATTCCTGTCAACAATAATCTGCAATGAGTTTAATTTGTGACAAGATTATTCCAGTCTGACGAGGTTGGGCCTGACAACATTAATCCAGCCGAGGAAATTGTGAGACAATTGTTTGCGTGTAACTCAAAAATAAATGCGGAATTTCTATGAGATCTTGCTATCCACAGCAAAATTTCATAAAATTACAGAAAACAGGTAATTATGTCCAAGAAACGTTTGACAAGGTATAAAAAAAATTTGAATTATAGGTGGGGACGTAGCATTCTTTGCATAAAGAAAGCAAGGTTCAAATTGTAAATGCTTGTTGAAGTGCAAGTTTTCTCAACCCACACGCAATTCCTCGTGATTAACTTTTTCTCAAGATTCAGTTTTATATGTTATTCGTTTACAGTTATTTGCATCCAATTCTGAAAACCTCTGATGGAATATTTTGAGTATGCGTCGGTACACCGTGGAACAGTATTATGATGGAACACATTTTACATTACCTGTTTCTACTTCGTTATGCTTTACCTTTTCAGGCTTCACGGTCAGATATGAAGTTCAAATAAATTCCGATATACTGTACTTCGTTGTAATTATGATCGCAACGCATCCTTGCCTAAGATGTACTCGTTATTTGAAAGACGTAATTTTAAAATAATTTTAGTAATACTAGCAATATGAACAATGAGAGTGCGAAGGGTTCACATTCCCACTTGAAATTCAACTTATAATTGTCATGTGAGCAATATTTTTCATCAGGTTCCTTCTCCGATTGCTTCGGAAATTCTCTTCACGAAAAAATCAATTCGCGTACACTTTATCTTTTCATTTTTAGAAAAAATGATCGATCATTTCCTGGGGTTTTGAAATATTATGAACACGTGATAAGTGCATCATAAACCTTGAAAATGAAAATGCTGCCAATCAGAATCAGTGAGACGTGATTCGCATTAATAAAACCCGCCGGTTCCTCGATTCGGCTCAAAGTGTGTTGATTATGGTGGAAATTTGAAATTAAAAAAAAACAAACTAAAATATATTCGACGACAATCTTTTTTGTTTTTCAAGCATTTTCAGCATGTTTTAAAACATGGAAACGTCAATCGTCTTTCGAAGTTTTTGAGAGCAATAATGTTGCGCATCAAATCAAAAATGGCGATAGGCTTCACTGTTTTTGTTGTTTAAAAAATAAAAACGGTATTAAAATGCCTAGTTTGTGATGATTCGTCGTTGGGCGACAAAATGCCGGCTATTCTTTCACACAATCAAGAATTTGAAAAAAGGAAATGACCCAGAACCATTTGTGCAATGCCCTTGAAAGGGAGAAATTCAAATTATTCGCCAGAAATGTCTCGACGGTGTCGACAGTGACAAGTAGAGAAACGCCGGCACGTCATCACGTGGAATTTTTTTCCTTTTCTTTTTTTCCAGCGAGAAGATAAACTTGCATTTTCTGCTGGAACCTCACAAGGTTCTTATTCAATTCCTTGCCCTCACTTTTTTTATTTTTATTTTATTTTTCTGTAACCCCGAATAAGCCGACACGGGCGTCGATTCTGCTCGGAACGGAAACCAGACAAGGGTTCAGAACTGCTGCTTCCGGAAAGAAAAATCCCTGCCCGTGCCAAGTGTTATCGGTTGTTGCGGAGCCAGGAGGGAAACCACGCTTCCCGTCATCGGCTCGACCCGTAAATCAACTCCCACCATACTATTCGAAGAAAAAAAAATAAAAATAAAATAAGAACCCTGGGTGCCTGGCATGTCGTTCAGCCATGAAATAATAAGCAGCAATAACAAGCTACGACATCGTTGTACATTCGTGTTGAACCTCCGCTTCCAACTTTATTTCCATTGACTTCAGCACCGTCTATACCGAAAACTGCTCGTTTTTTCGCGTTGATGCAGAAGAACCCGAGAAAAGCCGTACTTCCTGCCACTTTTTGCAACAGCTCCTGATGCGAGAACAACTTACTTCGATTCCCAAGAATGCTTTTATGCAATAAAAAATGTTTTCGAGACTTTTAATTCTTCCGGAAGAGTTCATGAATCATCAAGAGCGATTCAACAACCACACAAAAACAAAAACGCGCTGGAATTAGTTGAGTAAAGAAAACGTCAAACTGCATCAACCCGAACCTTGAGGTTACATTTTTTAGTTTAGTATACATCGACGGTAATTATTTCTTTCCATTCCCAAGTCTGTCAAAATTGCTTAAAAACTGAAGAAAACTGAATGACAAATTATGTTTAGCATCTTTCAGCATTCGACTTTTTGAAGTGTGAATTCCCGGAGAATTTTTTCATCGCGAGAAATTTTCCATGTGTCAAGATTTGATAAATTCTACGTGATGATCGCAACTGCAGCATTTGAGGGTTGATTGAAGATTTTGTTCTAAAATTAATGAAAAAATGCTTTTTGTGATGAAATTTCATCAAGAGAGGACTGGACATTTTTCTGCAGAACTGAAAACAATTTTAGATGGTGAATGTGATTTGTACGGGACGTGAGTTTTTTGTGAAGACAGGTTCAATCAAATTAAATGTGAGAGGTTACTCGACTTGTCCCGAGAGTTCACTGGGCAGCAAGGCCTTGTTTATAAACATGCCCTATTGATTAAATTCCGTCGTAAGAAAATTGACTGTGTTCAAAGTCTGTTTTCTCTGCCTTTTGTTGTGAAAACTATGCAAACGCTTGAAGCTCTGCTGTGATCTCTGTTAGAGTCTCGCTGGGTGGCAACATTTTTATTTATTTTCATTCAGGACATGTGAAAAAATGAAATCAAAATTTGGAAATTCTAAAAATACTGTATCATTTGATGAAAAATATTCAAAATTTATTGGATATTACAGTACTTATTAGTGATTATAAATTGGATTAGGATTAGGCAAGGATTGCTCGTCCATATCAAAATTTAAGTCGCTGTCGGAAATCCAGTAGCTGCCTGCAGATAATTCTTGTTGATGTTGAAATTTTGTTTCAAGTGCCCATTTTTTTTGTAATGGATTCAAAATATTTCAAGCGATATTTCTGAAAAATTAAAAATGAATCGGGCATTTGAAATCGCTCAACCTTAATCAACCGATTAACTTTTTGGGAGTTTGGATTCCATGAATCACTTTGAATAACTTTAAATTACTCAAGTGATTGACTTCTTGGTGATGGCTTGCCCTGGATTGGATCAAGTACATAATTGCTCGAACAAATATTTTGACGCTGCAAGGGTTTGACCCCTTGAAGGACGATTTTTTAAAATCGCTGTGCAATGCCAACATTTTTCAATCTGTTCGTGCAGTTTGATTTCACAAAAAAGCGCCAAAACCATATATGGGAGAAGAATAAAATGCTGAATTGTCTGAAAGTGTTGAGCGAAATATTGAGGGCTAAATCCTAACCTTTCCTCAAACCTCTCGTACGATCAATTCAGTATAAAAATGGAGAAAAAGCTCGAGTTATATTGTAAATGTTTAGATTTAAGATTTTCTCTGCAGGAAAAAAATCAATGAATTTTTTCACTCTTTGTGTAATTAAATATCATTAGAGCAATACTATTGAGTCCATACGTGAACCCGCCAACGAAGTAATATAAATATATTTTACAATATATAGACTCAAATAAACTCGTGATTACACTTGACTTCGGGACGCTTGAAAAATAACCCACCAAATTACTGCCTGTCGCTAATAATATCTCCAGGTCTCAACTACAGTAATTTCTGGTACCTCGGGCAACAGTGTCCCAGAATATAAACTCTAGCTTTGAAAGAATTAATAAAGAGGGTAAAATTAACTCCAGGCAACGCCATTCATCTTCGGATTATTTCAAGTGGTGGCAGGCCATTCGGAACGACCTAACCCGTGGCATAAATCGAACAAGTCTTCTCGGTCGACTTCAGTGGCTCTGCCATGTGGTTAAACAAGCCCTTGGCTTTAATCGACCGCATGTGTTTCACTAGCAACAGCAGCAGCAGAATCCCGCGAAATGATCGCTCATTTGAACCTCGCAGCCGTATATATATAAGCAAGAACCCCTCTTATGAACCCCCGCTCGGGTACCCCCAGCTCGCCACCCTCCGTTTTCCCCGGTCCAGCCAGCCAACGCCGTAAAATGACCGCGGCAACGTGTCGTGACTTCTGGCAGGTGTTTTCTCGTACCCCTGGCTGTTCGAACTCGGAACCCCAGAACCCACCCCCTCGTTGTCGGGTCCTAAAATACCCGGTTTGTTATAATCAGGCATCGCGCGTGTGAAGCACACTTGCGGGTTCTCGTATATAGTATAGAGCCTGGACCATAGGCAAAAAGTGGTATTATCCAGGAACACAACGGGGGTCTAGAAAGCGGAAGATAAGCCGCTGCTGGCGACGATTGCGTCCTCTAGAGAAATTGGGATTTGTGGCCAACGATTTCGACTAATCTGCGGCTTAATTGCTCACCGCTGTTGGAAGTTGTTGGGTTATCGCGTCGGTTTTCAACACGAATCAATTCATTAGACTGCGAGGGGGTTGGGATGCGGGAGACGCGATGACTGAGTGTGGCACGTGCCTTGAACTGAACAGGGTGGGCTGGGGGTTGTAACTCATTCCCCCTCCCCAGATGTTTTTTTTTCTTTCTTCTTGTGGTGGGGTAAAACACGTACTATTCTTCATTTGATAAGAACTACTTGAAGCTGCTTATCAGCGAGCTTCGTAGCCGTGCTTTTGCATGTATAATGCTTTATTTTCAGCTTTTTTGAGCATGATATTCGCCAGCTTTTTGCCTACAAATTTCAGAATTAAAATTCTCAAGACACCGAATCAGCAATGACTTCGAGATTGAAACTGAAAGAAAAAACAAGGCTGCATTTATAACAGCGTGTAGCTTTAGAATGTTTATTTGCGCCTACTATTCTCACAGCTAGTAAAGTATACGTAAACTTTTTTCGATTTTGCGCGTTGAAGAACGATGAGCGATTTCCGCCGTTGATTTTCAGTATGTGCCTCGAGATGCCACAAAATTTGCTCGAGGGAATTTCGTATGAGATACGTGAAGGAAGATGGATGATCGCACCTAGAGCAGACATTTGAAAAAAGTTGAGAAAAGGATGGGGCAATTCATTCAAGAGCTCTAAATTTTCTTGACGAGGCTGGAAAAAAAAAGTTACAAGTGGGTGAAGATTATATGGTACTTGTTTCAGTCCTTGCAAGCTGTTTAAATACCTCCTCCAGTAGAGCACACTTACTAACCCATATATACTGTACTGCATCTCTTCTGCAAATAGTGCCATATACAGGCAACAGAGCTCCAATATAATGCGATTTACAAATTATATATACTCTTGCTGCCCGGATTTGAAAGCTTTGATTTTGCCAGATTTATTAAATGTACCAAGTTGATCAAGCACTTCAACGCATAACCCTTAGTGAGAGACCTGAAATGAAAATTTTTAAAAATTATTCAATACCTTTAAAAATAATGCCTATATAAACACTAAAATTCCCAAGAAAACATGCGGGTTTTACTTGAGTAAATGCGTTAATTTTTTTTTTTAATCAGGGGAATTCATTTTCTGAAGAATACATTATCCGAATCCTTCTCTTACTGGTTCTGAGATTCTTATTCAAACCTGTTAAAACCATTCTGTAAGAGACAGAGAAATAAGCCCTGAAATGAATGGCAGTTCAAGTGATTTTTGATGTTGTATTCATTCCTTATCTTCAACTTGCTTGAATTGATTCTCACGTCGTTTCTTATCATTTCCAACACTTGATACCCTCATTTCTTTTTATCCACTTCCAGTTGAAAATGACGACAAACATCCATGTTATAACGTGCACCACGCATGTACAGTTTTATTTCATAACGTTTTCCCTTGGGCATATTTTTGAACACTATTCCGAATAAAGTAGAGATAAAAATAAAATACCGTAGAGAAATGCGATTAAAATGATTTTTTTCAGGAAATTCTTCTGCATGACAAGGTTATTTTCATGTTTCCGCAGTATAGAGATAATTTCAGTCTTGAAATGAGGGGTTATCTTGTTAAAATAAAGGTTTTTTTTCCAGCAGGTCACGAATGTTTTTTGAAGCAAGATTCTCCCTTTTAAAATGAAATTTTCCCTTAATTAATTTTGCAGAAGACCCCCACTTTAAGTTGTAAAAGCAATCTGATGAAATGCTTTTCTCCTGCTCAAGAGAAAATACCCTACACCTGTAGGGCATTTGGTACAAAATTACAGGTACTGTATTCAATCAAGTGCCATGATGCAATATTTGCATTGAATTCATTCGGAAACATTTCCCTGCTCTCATTTTTTGACTGAAAATGAAACGTTGCAATGATAATTCATGACTAAATGGTCTTTACATTGAATTAAATATCATCAAGTGCAGTAGTTTACCAGGATTGCTGCCAGATAGAACAGATATTCGAAGATAAATTATTGTCAGAATTTCCTGTTTATTATTTTCACCTACAGCAACTCACTAACGACTTCAGCAGCTGGTTCCATTTTTTTTTTTCAAAAGATGTACAGTGTATACATTCTTTGTTCACCCTATTTTTTCGGTCTTGATTCTTCAGAAAATGGACACGCTTTGCACTTGCTCAAGTGTTGTACATTCGTGAGATTAATTCGACGCTCAGTTTTATTCTATGAGAAATTATGATTATACCCTCCAGCGAGTTTTTTGCTTCCGCATTTTATTCCGTAATCGGGAATGCGAAGTGCCGTTTAACCAGACCAGTTGGACAGGCGGGAATAAAAGAGCGGGGCGGGTCGGGTTTCGTGCGTAAAAGAAATCAAAGGCTCGTCGCCTCCTGGCCCAAAGCACGACAATCGGATCCGGAAACGGAGTGTCCGAAACGGCGCGGGTCTGAAAAATGCATGCGGATCGGGTCCCATTAGGACTCGTCTTTATGCCTCCTCGAGCCCCCCCGAGTGCATTATGCATGTGCAAATCCGATCGCTGCGGGCTTGCTGAAATATTCAGCGACGCCGGGGATCAAATGTTGGACAAATTGATACACTCGGCACGCGACGGCGTGACTCGGATCGTGCATTCATCGCCCGATTCCCTGCTTTCATCCCCCGCCCATTTTTGCGGAGAGTATTTCAGGGACGCACGTCAGGGCGTCCGACTGCAAATTCCCTTTTCTTTTTGCAATCTCGTCAACAAACAAAAAACAAAAACACCCACACATTAGTCTCGTCCTACAGTTTGAGGAGTATCAGCCCTAATTGTCTGAACTTTTAGTTCCAAAATACGGTGATAGGGACATACTGACAAAATACGCTTTATTCAGAAATTGTGATGAATAAAAACTCTTTTGTCAGGCCGGGACATGGCTGGGAATCTCCACCACTATAATCTTACAAATGCAAAAGTTCATTGAATAATTATTCTCAAAAAAATGAATCATAATGTATTGATTGATTCATTGATTATTCTAAATCAATGAATCAAAGGTGTCTTCCAGTCATTGAAAATTTTCTCCAATGAAGAGGATTCCACGTGAAAAAATTCACCACTAAATAACACACGATTAGCAGTTTTTTGAAAGGGAAGTGCGTGCTGGCCGTTGAGCATGCGATGAAATTTCCAATATTAATTGTGACAAAACTGTCGAACTCTGAAATCTTCCGACTTTTATTGGTGGAACTTCATTTTTTCCTGAATACTGTTTTTGTTCCTGCGAGTTTTTAGACTCTGACGCAGGATTTAGAAAACAATCAAATTGTCAGAATTTATGTTTTGGGGATTTAATGTAACCGATGTAGAACCGGTAGTCCTTACATCATTTTTAAACATTGCATGAATTACAAGCAATATCATGATATTGCTTGTAATTCATAAGGCAAGACAAATTTTGAAATTTTCGAACTCTTCGGGAGAATAAAATAAAGAAAATATCATTTCAAGTGTACACATGACTAAAAATAATTTGTGTTAAAGAGGACGAGTCGCGGTGTCATTATAAGCGCTTGGCGACGTTTATGAAATTTGGGGTTGGCAACAATAATTTTATTAACCAAAAAATGCTTCCAACCTCCGTTACCACAGTTTGATTACGGTAATTTACTAAAATTTGGCACACAAGTTCACAATTGAACGTTTATTTATTCCCGCTGGATATTGAAGTGGTTTAAATGAAATAATTTTCCAGAAAGAATTGTTTCAAGTT
This sequence comes from Notodromas monacha, assembly GCA_905338405.1. Classification (NCBI taxonomy): domain Eukaryota; kingdom Metazoa; phylum Arthropoda; class Ostracoda; order Podocopida; family Cyprididae; genus Notodromas; species Notodromas monacha. Next base: position 41,274 of record CAJPEX010001803.1, read on the forward strand.
TTTTACCTGCTGCATGAAGATAATAGTTATACTGAAATTAGAGTATGACTGAAGATTACAAGTCGAATTCTGGGGGGGCCATATTGAGGCGCGTGTAATGAAGCGCATCAACGCCGTGTGAATGTGATGGCGAACTTTTTTTTATAAACTGAGGTGACCATTTGTTTTCGTTTGCAGAAACGCCTTCATATATATAGCCTTCGCCGCGGCTGTTTGAGAAATTGAAAAGTAGCAAGAAAAATAAAACAGGAAAGCGAAAACAAAAAACTGTGTGTATATAGCGCAGTGGGCATACAGTATATAGAGAGAGGGTTCGGAAGACCGTCTTCGGAGCAGCAGTGGTGACCTCGGCTGTGTCGGGGGAGGGCGGGCACAGTTTTCGGTCGGACGCAGCTGGTTCCCGTGCGCAGGGAACCCTCCGACACGACGGCGTACTCGTGGAACTCGGTGTTGGACAGGAACATGTACTCGTCCGAAAAGATGATGCATGGGAAACCCGGGCTCGGGCCACACATCCCGAGCTCCGGCCCGTGCCCGTTCCCGTCGGGCAGGTACTCGCCCACGACATACCGGCCCGCGGACCCGATGCGACGCTGCATGACGAACCCGCCTGTGAGTCCTTCGTCGTCGTCGTGTTGGTCGACAGACTCGTCCTTTTCTTCTCATCTCCTGCTTTTCTTCCTTCGGGATCCGGAACAGCTTCTTTGGGCAATTTTCCATTTTTTTGTCCTGGGGGGAAAAGGGGGAGGGGGAAATGGGTGTAGGTGAATGCTATTATTTTTGGGGCTTTGGTCACATCTAGTTAATTCAGATTTAACGCATTAACAGCCAGGTTTCCCTTGATCAGCCTATTTTTTTCAGTTTTCACTTGATAACTATGAATCTAGATATGATAGGAGAATTTGGGCGGATCTAGGTTCAGTATTTCCATCACTTCAAATCATTGAAATTATAAATATAAAAAAATGACAATGCACTCAGTACTAACCATACTTCAAGGAAAGGCTACATATTTGAAATTGAGCTGAACAGTGGAAAGTACCTGTTCAATCTTCAAAAGTTGAATTTCACCTTATTCACAAAACCTGAGAGTTTGAGTTGGAAAACCAGCCTGAGTGAACTGAAAAATGAAGTAATATGGCCAAAACAAAACCTCATTTTGTAGCTAACCCTTGTGCAGAGCATTGGAGTATTTAAAAATTTTTTTCAACCTTCTCATTTTGGGGAGGGGGGGGGCATCTAAGTCCCAAATGTGCCCCAATAAGGCAGATAACTGGTTTCAAACTTCCTCCTTCTGAAATTTAAAAATTGGTATGCAGCATTATAAAACCTGAACAGGCTAATAAAAATCATCACTCGTAAAAAAAAGTCTGTCAGTCACATGCGCGGTCCTTATATTAGATGGCCTCTTGCTGACCAATAAAAGAAAACTGCACCGCATTTAACCTTCCATCACAAATATATGTGCAAAACTTATTTTCTATCTAAAAAATTCATCAAAAAGAAGACACTTAAACGCATTCCGTATTATTCTGAGCCAAACAGTTACACTCATACTGAACTACGTAACTTGTGACTTGGGACTATGAAGAGGGAAATTTGGCTGAGTTTTAAATCTGGAGTTAATGGACCTTAATAAGTCATTGGTGATTTTTTTGGAATCCAAATAAAGAGCGAAGCTCATTGATGTTTCAGACGAACTAAAAAAAAGCTAGAAGACATTCTGGTAGGATGATTCCATTTTTTTGGTGGACTGATCCTGGGCGTCAAAAAGCGCGAATATTTTTTGTTTTCTTCTCTTCTCTCATTTTCAGATTCAACTTCGCATACATCATCATTGAGAGTATTAAAATCAAATTCAGAACGCATCGAAGTTATGAAGAGAAATAAGCAATCAGAAGCAACGGCCGTAAAATATAATGTGCGCCCGAAGTTGAGACTGAAACCTGTCATTAAAACTGATGTTATCAAAACTCTGGGGTTTTTTCAATTCGAAAATTTCATTCTGGACTCAATTGGATTGCAGTATGAGTTTTCCGTCAGGGGTTGTCCCGGAAAACAAATCTTTTATTCCATATACGTTAAAAAATGCATCATACAGATTATTCGGCATGTTCACAGGTCATGATAATCGTCATGGACTTTTTTTCGTTTGTTAAAGTATTGGCAGCTTCAAGTGCGGTGAATAAATTTTTTTTAAATGATCTATTTTGAACTAAAACGAATTTTTGAGAGTGAAATTATAAGTGGCTCTTTTCTTTAAAGTCGCTTTAAATTTAATTAACAGGTGCTAATTCAGATACTGTAACATGTTGATCAACGATTTTTCGGAGTTCCTTCGCAATTTTTGCAGGTTAAAATTTATGCTTGATGATTATTCTATGCCATTTATATTATTTAAGTCATTTGCGCTTTTTATCGCCTTTATTCTTCTCGCATTCATTTTTCATGGACACCTCCCTTATCTGAGACATAAACAATAATACATATCAAATTGAGTAAACCTTTCCTTTTTTCGTTCCCATTCGAATTCAAATTATATCCGGTGATTTTTTTATGCGAAGCTGTTCTTAAATCAAGTTTCCGAGAAAATGGCAAGCGTCGTCGCAGAAAAAAAAAATTATACAGGCATCAATATAAGTTCTTGTTAATACACTTATTTACAGATTCTTATCAAGGTTATGCGGTTTTTGTTCCTACTTCATAAATTCTTGTGGTTTTCATGGAAATTAAGAGCTTTTGGGTGCGGTTCGGAGCAGAACTACATTAGTGCGTAATAAACGAACATAAAACTCAAAATACTTATTTCACTGTCAGTTAGAAGCAGTTTAACAGTCACGATCAAAAGCACGCTGTTGGTTGTCCTTCACGCGTGCAACCAAGCCATGAATCTGGGGATTGATTTATGTTCTTATTTTGTTGTTGAATTGCATATGTGTGTGCCAAGAACGATCCTCGTGGTTAGTCCCGATCTTCAAAATTTCGAAAAGAACGCAGAATTATAAAAGGCATCTTTTATTTACAAGATGATAATCATTTTGAAGCTTACTTTTTGGGAAAGGCATAAAATAACGTCCGTTTCTCGGAACTGAAATATTTTTACTTCTTGGTGAATATGAATCTTGATCCAAAAGATCGAAAATAGTTGCTAAAAGTCTGATGCTGGACGTAGAAACGTTCTTCGAGTTGGCCAAATCCATGAGTTACGAATTTTGTTATACAGCAATGAAGGATTCATTTTGCTCGAGTCGGCCAAATCCGTGAGTTACGAATTTTGCAATACAGCAATGAAGGATTCATTTTGCTTGGACTTTTTCTACCACTTATTGCAGAGATTCTTTGAACTTGAATTCATTATTATTCTTCCCAAACGAAATGAAAGATTAAAAAGTAACCAATCTAAAGCATCGGCCTTGAAATGGCGTCCATTCACTTTTGGAACTGAAGTCTCCTATATTTTGCGATTGAGCGGTTTGCTATGCTGAAGTTTACAATCGAACATTTTTAGTGAGTTTTTATGCATTCATTCAATTTGAAACAGTGAATGCGTAAATATGGCGAGTGTATGAAATCCACATCATCCCGTCATTTGACATGGTACGTACGGCATGGAAACCCTGTCAAGCGAAATTAGTTCCCAAGAGGTACACTTTCAGTCGATTCGATCCAGAGCAATTGCCATAATAGATGTTGATATGGGACGGATAATTGCGCCACGTAATTTTCCGGGATCAAACCGATTGCGCAGTTTCAACAGGCAGCAAAAGTTGTAAAAATAAAAGTTGGGCAAACACAGTCCAGCCAGAAAAAAAAAAAAAACTTGCGTGTGAAGACTGAAGAGGGGGAAAAATTGGCTTGGGTAAATTACCACAACTAGGTGAACACGGGGATGAAATCGACTAACTTGCTTCTCCCTCGGGGGGTTACAACCTTATTTTCGATTAATACGCAAGTTTGTCACTTTTTTTTTTAGCTCAGCCATCAGGTTCATTTCATCTAGTTTAAAATGTAAATTTCCTGAATTTAAATTTTTCTTTGTAGATATTGATGCCGCGCGTTCCCCAGGAAAGAAGGCCGTTATCTTGAATTATTTTTATTTATTCACCGACGGCGATTATTATCGGACTAAACCTTATTTTCATATGAAAGCATGAACACAAATAATGGTATACAGTCAAAAATTTTTCGTGAAAGTTTTTTTGTGGGAATTGTGATTTTATTTTCTTTGATTCTTGGGATTCAATGCAGTTTCTGGTTCTTCGCATGAATTCTAAGAAAGAAGCAAACTTAAAAAGGGAGTATTTTCAAAATCGAGGGAAGATCGTCTCAGAGAAGTGTGTCTGGCACTCTGGCCCGCTGGCTAAAGAAAAAACTTTTTTGTAAATATTTTTCATTTCGCCATATTTTTCAAGTATGAGTTCAACGAGAAGTGGTTCACTAAGGAAAGAAATTCGTGATGCGTATCTTCTTGAAACAGGGTTGCATTGTTATTTTCCTAATTTATTAACTCTCAGTTCAAGTCCCATCGAACTTGTGTCCCGTAATACTATTATCTTCGTGGAATTGATTGACACCTTTCTAAAGCATAATTTTTACTCTACAGCCATTCAATATGCTGGTACTGTATATGGGTTTCCATTCTGAAAGCGAAAAACTTCGTTGGGGTTAGGAATCCCGGGATATTTCTCTGCTTTTTGTTTTGAGAAGCCCCCACTTTGACACCTGCAGGTTGGTTGTGAACCCCCCACCTCTGGCAGTGTCCCACCACGTATGAGTGGAGACCGGGTAACCTGGCTAACCCAGCACGTGTGTTTGCCCAAGGCGCTGGACCGGTTTCCCGTCTAATGCCCGCGAGGGCGAGCTCTCTTCTCTGCTGTTCTTTATTTTTTCAAGTTCTGTTTTGTTCGTCTATTTCCTCTTCCTATGCCGCAAAGTGGACTCATTATCCTAATTCGAGTTGTATGTATGTGTGTGTGTGTTTGTGTGTCGGTCTTGTCGTCCGCAGCTGAAGGACTACAACAGTTTTTCCCTGCCACCGCAGTCGATGTTCGGCGGACTGGATGATGGGCTCTTGTCGCAGGCCAGGGTGGAGGCCCTGGCCGCAGTCGACATTTCCAAACAGGGACCCGGGGCTCTGCCCCAGTTCAAGCACGAGGTCATGTANCTGTTGGAGCGTGATTATCGACAATCGGACGGTGTGGCTGCGGCACATCAATCACCTCGACGCGCTGCTGTTTGGCCATTGAGAGTCTAATTGTACCCGTAATCACCCGCACCCCATTTCTCGCCCAGCAACCCCACGTGCCACGGGCGGCAAATTACGACAGAATTCACATTTTCCATCTAGATGGGTTAAGCTTGAAAATAGAAGAGAGAACACCTCTGAAAACCCGTCTAGGCGGGTAATTTCGGCTCATGGAACAATTACAGCAATCTACGCGCAGAAACTTGTCACGTTGTCCTACATAGACGGGTTAAGCTTGAAAATCGAGAGAGAACAAACTCTGAAAACCCATCGAGGTGTGGTTAATTTCGGCTCATGGAACAATTACAGCAATCTACACGTAGAAACTTGTCGTAATATGTAGCAGTCACTCTGGCCCTGCGTGTGTGTGTGTGCTTTTCCCGTAAATGTTTCACATTTTTTAAAATTTCACATTGCTGTAGATTCCATACAATCTTGTGCATAACGTAGCGGACTGTGAAATATAGAGAATTTGAACTGCAGCAAAATATGTTTATGTGAATGCATTGAACTCATAGATTGGCATTTGTGATGATGAATCAGGTGTTGAATCCCTTCACTGAGATTAGAAAAATGGCATGCATTCAACTCTTTATGGAATTCCGAACTGTATCTGCTATGTTACAAAATTCAAAAAGCTTTCTGATATATTTTTCATGAAAAAACTGAATTCATAAATTGTTAAGAATAACACTTCAAGACTAATTTTCGAGTTATCCAGTGCAAATGTTGGCAACGGTGAAAGGTTGGAGATGGACTCCTATGATTCATACACCACATTGAAGCTGTTAATAATTCTGGACGATGGACAAAATGATAATTTCATCTAATTAATGAAGCCGATTTCTCAATAATTAACATTGTATAAACTGTGTCGACATTAATAATGTGCGTTCATTAAAGTACTTTCTGATGTAATGAAAGTATTACTATTAATTGCTCATACGTTTATTGGTAAAGAAAGCAGGTAGCTTTCGGTAAAAATGTTCTGCATCATTAAAAAATAATAATTGTGAGCTGTGAAAAATAGCCAATCCACCCCATCAGAAATCGTTGACAGGGAATCGTTTTCAGCAGAACAATTTCAAATTAGTTTTTCCAAATTTTATTCCAAGAAAAACGAGGAGCTCACAGGAGAGAAACTGCAAAAAAAGAAACAAACATTTTATTTTTATTTTTGCGTTTCTATCTGTCTAGAATTCCCTTCAAAATACTTAAATGTTACTTGAATAAGATAGTACGGTAGAAGTTCGGAGGTATGTTTGGCTGGCTTTTATTGAGAATAATATCCGAATTACTGTAGTAGTTTACTTTCTGAAAAAGGGGTTTATGCAGCCCGCTTTTTGAACTAATCCGCAAAAATGCAATTTATGAATGCAGCAATGTGATAGCATACATGTTAAAAATGCTGCCAGTATTCTCCATGATTACTCGAAAAAGTTTGACAGTAAACTTCGGCCTTAATCGCGCTACAATATCGATCCATTCGACCATGATTCCGATGACACGGACGGAATTTCGAGAAAAATTCCCTTCTGGGCTTCATTTCACCAGACAGATACAATCCGATCTGACGATTTATTTTCTCTCTTTATTTTGGATGTGAATACCCAGCGAAAAAATACATTAACAGCTGGACATTTGTATTTTTTATGCTGCTTTTTCTCTCTTGGGATTTAGTTGAAGTCATGTGGCGTCCGTTTGTTAAATACGCCTTGCAGCGGCTTACAAAAGTTTTTTTTTCATGCCGCCGTTTCCATTTCATGTTCAGTAGCGTGTGTCCAACAGAGATAGGTTTTTACGAATTTTATAAATGGTCAAACATTAATTTCTAGTACAGTATATAATGCTTCAAATACCTTTATCCTACTGGTGATTTTTAACCGCGGGAAGAGAACGCCATGAACGCTTGAAATCTATACCCATTATGAAAACCCCTACTGTGATTCGAACAGCTTCCAAAGCTCTTAAAAAGCGTAAATAAACTCACTAAATGCAATTTTAGAGCTTTCAATGCACTTAAAACGATGATTATCGCTTGCTGATTCCGTTAATGAGTGTGACACGGAACCAGGAAAGTTGAGACCCTCTGAAAACAGCGGGTAATAAAATTGCGTTCAAAAACAGCATGAGTCCAAGAAATGGAATAAAGGATACATCATTCCAACGAAATTCAAGTCTAGAGCATGGTCAGAAATGCATTTACTAGCAGTGAGTCAGAAGTGTTCATAATTGCTACATAATTGCAATTGCCGGGGTGAATATAAATCGGGGGCTTTGCTTGGATATATTTTTTTGATTTTCGAATATCACGAACAATACGATGCTCTTAAAAACTTGTAATGAAATGGTGAAGGAGGTTTTTAAAAGAGTCTGAAAAACTATCAGGCGAATTCTCCAAATTTTTGACTGCATTATCGGGGATAATTAGTCAATGAGCGGAATAAAACGACTCAAGTGATTCAATAATTTTAATTTATACCCGCACCTTTTTTGCCTCTCATACAAACTTAATTCGAGCATAATGAATCGGTTGCCCAAATTATAGAAGCCCCGAAATCCCGAGTTCTTCTTAATATGCAAAATTATATTGATTTTCTCTGCCTTCTCTCGAGGATTCCATGCTCAAATGTCGGTTCATGGAGAGTGCAATACATTTGGTGGACTCTATCTACAACAAAATTCATGGGACCAGAAAAATTCCGTCGTACTGTAGGCATAATTTCAGGAGGAAGAGAAATCTTTTGGACCAAAAAAAAAAAATGATTATATGAATGAATGAACAGAACACTTTATTTGCTGCTTTTCAGCGTT
>CAJPEX010001804.1:2834-43978 GCA_905338405.1 Notodromas monacha
GCAGGTCTGTTCTCTCCAAAGTCCAGAGCAGGATTGATTGATTCTGCTGTTCCTTCCTCACAGGTCCTGGTCCTCCCCAGTGGAAAGCTTCTCCAAGGTTTTCACTGGGGTGTGACTGATTGTCTGTTTTTAAATTCCATATAATTTCTTTCATCAAGTGGTGATTCACTTGATGGAATATTTTTCCTGAAGATCAATATCTTCAGGTTTCATAATGTTTAGATAAAAATGTTTGTTCTTTTTGTTCCTCAATATTCTCGAATTTATTTTCTCGTACGACGTAGCGTTTCCATGCGCTGCATCGCACTTTCTGTGCCTCTCCTGTTCATGCGCTGCGGGCGACATCTAGTCGACCCGCGACAGTATATACACTTTGCAGTACCTTATATAAACTTTGTGTAAACCAGACATGCATGATGCAACCAAACAGGGACAACCCAAAGGGGGCCAGGGAAAGACTGTGAGCCAGACAGTGTAAAAGGACGCGTCATGACCTTGTCAGCTTTGGAGCAGCGTTGCTAGGTAAGAAAGTATTTCACATTTCAAGACATGGAATACAAACAGTATGGAAACATCATTATAAACCTATCTCAGGACACCCAGAATATATTTTGTTGACAAAGGATAGAAGAACAGCATCTTAAACCAAAATTTACAAACAGGCAGAGAGCAATGAGCATGCATATAGCAAAAGATGGGTGGCTTTATAGACTGTGCACTCCAAGATTGGGCAAGACTGGTCAGACCTGGATTTGACCTCATTCCAGGGAGAGTTGCAGAACTCAATGACACATGACTTGGCTTTGGATATCATTGGCCACAAGAAAATATGTGCCTGCTCAGAGCGTCATCTTCTAACAAGAAGGAATGACAGAATACTATTCAATTACAATTGCATTTGTGCCTTCATTGTTTAATATAAACAAAGGGGTGTTTGTAATGCATTCTTCTGCTGAAAAGATGAACATTTAACCCTCAGACAATGACAGTCTCTTTTATATCCAAGGACAAAGTCAGGATATTTTACAAACAGTTGCATTTCAGTTTTTCTGAAGGTAAGAAATGCACCTAGCTTGAACAGGTCTCATTTGGGAATTGTATGGAAAGTATGCATCCTTTTGTCTCCAAAAATCTCAAATGTAAATACCAAACTAAGAAAGCAGAAAAAGGCACACAGATACGAATTTTTCAGGATGAATGTTATGCCTGCACAAATAAAGTAGACTTTTCCTGAATTTTGCCTCAATAATCACTTAATTTTTTATTTCAATGCTCCTGAGCACAAAATATTGCCAAACTATCCAAACTTTTCCATTAAAAGTGCGCAATTTATATGAATTTGGAAAGAATAAAACAGTTTTCAAATTCATGGGTTAGTTTTTGATGCTCATGTTGTCCCATAAACTAATCCCTAAATTTCCCGTATCAACTAGATACTTCTGAATTGAAATGAAATTTAACATTAATCTTGTTTGATTTGGGATAATGAATGAGTTGAAGAAAAAATGTCATTAGGGTGAGTTAGCCAATGAAAATATTTTCCCTGCTTAAATCCGTTTTTTATTTTGTGAATCACATGATCATAGGTATGACTAAAAAATTATAGCTCTGTAGGAAATAGCTAGATACCAAAATTATGATGTCATCTTTTTTCCAATTGGGAGTAATATGACTAATATCCCATACGGAAAGCCAGGTGTAAGAAAATAATTTTACACATCTGTTTTTATCTCTAATGGAGCTTTAATCCTCTATAGTTTATTTGATCTACTGATGAACCTCCTATCACAACAATAACTCATCGTTTCTCTCCTCTTTAAGGTCGCAACCGGTTATCATTGAAGTCCACCAGAATATTGATACTATCAAGATCATCCCTTCATGTTCTATAGTCAAGTCCCCAAACATTTAATAAGAGAAAACGAAAAAGACAACTGGGGTTTGATGAATCATTTACCTGTTTTATCTTCAGTGGAACTCCAAGAATCAGATGCCTTGGAGTGACAGCAAATGATTTGGGATGGTGTCCTCATAATCTTGATTGTTATCACTTTTGGGTGGATCAAGTGTGAGTGCAGTTCATTTTGTAGATTGATATCGTGATGGTAGAAGAATAATTTCAATCAGATTTATTTCACATTTTCTTTGGCAGTTTCAATAATACAGGATCAATTTTTGGCTTGACTGATTTCATTGATCCTTTACTTCTGTTATGTGTATCGCAGTCAGTATATCTCATCATTCAGTCACTACATGAATATATTTCCACCAGTCGAATTTTTGAGAATTTAAAAGTTATTTTGGTCTCTCTTGGAAACAAATGCGGTGGTCATTTAAATTTTTAACATGCTGAGTTTGCCAAACAAATATTTTAATATTGGGGGTGTTTCTGAAATCAAACACCCTTCCTTCAATTTTCACAAAAACTAAAATTCATGCAAAAAGCATAGAAAGATTTAAATTTGAAAACCTGCAAGAACAGCTGCCTCACAGAACAGCCTCATCCTCACAGAACAGCCATTTTGCAGAAAAATTTGCTGTTGCACAAAAAACTATTCTTTGCAGAGCAGTCAAATGACCATTATGCATCACGGAATATTCCAGGCACAAAGCAACTACAAGTCCTTTGTTATTGATAATGGCTTGACAAAGAAAAAAATGCATAAATTTTTGATCAGCCCAGGATTTGCTGAGATCTTCTTTGTATACACAGTGAGACCACAGATGAAGACATCATTGGTGCATCAAGAGTGTCCCTAAGTTGAATTGTTCCTAAGTCATGTCTTGTTTTCACATATACTTATACTATATAAATTTTAATTGGTGTTTTATGGAAGAAATTTTCTTCAGAATTTCATTAAAAAATTGTTTGTAACTTGAATTTGATTCAGTGAATATATTTTCAACTCAATAAGAACATTTATAGCATTGAATAGTGCTGTAACTCTGTATACTGTGCATTGAAATTTTGGCATCTACAAAAAAAGCATTCAAGTCACACCAAGAGGACAAAGTCCCTCTATGCAATAGGTAATTTTCTAAAATTAGCTGAATGTTGGGAAAATGATGGGAGAAACAACAAAGAATTTTCTTGCATAAATGTTAGGGTTGCAAATATATGTTTCTTGCAATCAAGCAAAATAAAGGGCAATTTTTGTGAAATTTATTTGCAATTTTCTCATGCAATGTCCTCATGTCAAGTCAGTGTCCAGATGTTGGGCCTTTTTTATGCCCTGTTTATTAAAACATAAATGTCCCTTAATCAAATTAATTGTCCTCATGCCAAGGTGTCCAGCACATGAGGGGGTCTCACTATACAGTTGAACCTCAATAATTTGAACCTCCCCAAGTATAATGTTTAAGGTCCTTCTTGGAATCTGCTTAGAAACAATGCATTAAAAGCCTCCCCAAGTCAAAGGCTTTTCCCCGCAAACCTCCAAAAGTCAAGTTTTCTTCAGCCTATTGACTGTTATTTTCTTGACACAAGAAAGAAAAAAGCAACACAAAAAGAAATTGATGGGTTTTGAAAGGAAGTGGAAGACTTAATTGGCTAAATGAACCCATGTCTCCAAGTTCAGCATCCTTTCAACTCATTTTAAAAGCAATTTATAAGCCCCAGAGCATCACCATTTACAATTTTGGACAATTCTTCTATGTTTCCCAGAACAAAAGGGCTTTGTTTTGCATTGAAAACTTCTCTAAATGAAAAGCTCCATGATTCAACTTTTTTTTTATGGTCCCTTGAAATTAGACTCACAGCAGTTAATTTGACTGTAGCAGTTTCTGAAAAGGTTAAAATTTATCTATGTCTGATAACAAGAGTTACTATCCTCAATATCAACTCTGCAATTTTGTCAAGATCACAATTCACATTAACAACAGGCAAAAGCAGATCAATGTGCAGAACATTATTTTCAGCCATTAATTATTATAGATAAGACCTGGAAAGGGGGGGGGGATGTTGCTGGAAAATGGGTGTGAATATTTCCCCTGATTTTATTCATTTTTTATTTTTTGCTTGGGTGAAAGAGGGATAAATTCTAATGTCATATTGGAATTTCAGCGGGCTTAAAGGTTCCAATGAGGCAAGGAGGGGAACTTTGTTGCTCTCAAGGACATTAAAGCCTTAATACCAGCTTTTACCTGAGTCCCAGAGATTTGAATCAGCAGTGTCTTCCAACTGCCCAGTACAAAAAAGGTCGCTTTTATTTCAAACGCAAAAGCCGTTCTTCCGGTTTTTCCATCACTGCTGTATGCGGCAGCTTTCATAAAGAGGTGGTCCGGCTTCACTTTATTTTATTGTTTTTATTTTTCGCGGCAACCAGAATTGTGTGCGAGTCGTTGGTTCGGCGGCAAACGGATCCGCGGGTCTCGGGTTCTTGAAGCATCAGACCTCCTTCCGTGACGGATGGAAGAGCACCTGCGGCGGCGGCGGGTGCGAGTGGCCCGGGCCGGGTTCTGATGTGATGCTTATTGCTGAACCCGTAGTGCTGCTTCGTGTCATTGCCCGTCATGTGTTTTATTTTATTTTTTTTTTTTCGGGTGCCCTGTTTCCCTTCCTTTCCCGTTTTCTTTGTGTGTGTGTGATGCTGCCACCACAGCAGCAGGTTAACCGAGTGTCGGACTGGAATTTTTCCGAGAATTTACTTTCCCATTCTTTCATCACGTTGTTTTTTTTCATCTTCTAATGCCGGTTATTGTTGTACTGTACAGTGAGGGTGTTACGTGACGAGTTTTGAGCGGATTTCATACGTTTATGCGAGGAAGTACACCTGCTTTGTATATGTGTGAAACTGTGGTGCAAGTGATTTTTATAAAATGAAAAATTGATTGCCCAGGAAGAAGGCTGAAAAAAGCTAATGAAGCGCTTTTGGATTGCGATACTCTATTTTTCGCGAGTTTTCATTCCTTTAAAAAAAATCTATAGAAAATGTTATGCTGAAAATTGATATTTATTTACATGTGTCATATTTGCAGTGGCGTGCATACCAATACCTTGTTGCAATTTAGCCATTGGGGACAGTGAAATAGCTCAAAAATGTTGTACAAAACCGCTCATTTGACATTGTGGCTGTTGGACAGGGACCTGAAAAATAAAGTTTTCAAAATTGATGATTTACTGACCTTTGTTGTAATGAGATTTTACTGTATGAAATATTGAAAATACAGTCAGACTCCCACATGCGGACTTAATTGGTGCATCAAGAGTGTCCCTAAGTCAAGTCTTGTTTTCCCATAGACTTACATTATATCATTTTTAATTGGTGTTTCATGGAAGAAATTTTCTTCAGAATTCTATGAAAAAAATTGTTTGCCACTTGAATTTGATTCTGTGAATCTATTTTCAACTCATTAAGAACATTTGGAGCATTGAATAGTGCATCTCTGTATACTGTACATTGAAATGTTGGCACCTACAAAAATAAAATTCAAGTCACAAAGAGAGAAGGAAGTTCCTCTGTGCAATGAGTAATTTTTTAAATTAGCTTAATGGATGGAAAAATTATGGGAGAAATAACAACACATTTTTCTTGCACAAATCTTAGGATTGGAAATATCTGTTTCTTATTGCAATCAAGCAAAATAAAAGTCAATTCTTGTGAAATTTATTGGCACTTTCATCCTGCAATGTCCTCATGTTGAGTCACTGCCTGTATGAGGGTTCTAACAAAAGTTCTCAGAGTAGCAATGAAAATGGCCTACAGTTGAGCTGAAAAAATTTATTCTTCATGGAAAACATATTCTTTGGCACACAAAAAAATATCAGATCTGTGTGACAAATTTTTTTTAAATTTTTTCATAATTCACCCTGGCAGAGCCGCCTTATTCACAGCTGCCACATTGGTGGTGGCTGTGAAGGCGGCTGTTGATGAAAAGAGCGGAATCGATTTGGATGACCTGGAGGCAATGTTTAGAAAGAATGCCAAGTTGATTTCAAAAATTCTGAGGGGAAAGCTGGGCTACAACAAAAAAGGGTGCCTCATCTTTTGAGTGTAGAGCAAAACTCTGCCAGGGTGAATTATGATTTAAAAAATTCAAAAAAAGTTGGCAAACAGGTCTGATATTTTTTCGTGTGCCAAAGAATATGTTTTTCCTAAAGAATAAATTTTTTTCAGCTCAACTGTAGGCCATTTTCATTGCTACTCCAAGAACTTTTGTTAGAACCCTTGTATGTTGGGCCTATTTTATGCCCTTTTTATTGAAAAATAAATGTTCCCATGTTGAATTGTCCTCATGTCAAGGTGTCCACATGTGGGGGTCTCACTGAACAGATTTGTGGAAAAATACAGCTGCACAGAAATGCATAAAATACAGATTCCAGAAACATGCTCAGGTATAAGGCACAGTCAGTGTCAGAATATTCCTGATGTGTGTGACAATTTTTTCATTATTTTTGCTTGAGGAACGTCAGAATAAAACGAGGTTAATTTAATGGCAAAGTAAACTTCGGCGGCAGCTTGTAAGAAAGTGGTGCACGCAGAAAAATCAAGTTCACAGGAAAAAAGTTTGAAAAAAGTAGAATAGTGTGTCGCGAAAGTTCAGGTCGGGTTAAATTGAATTAAAAAGAGGTGTAAATGAATTAGGCTTGATTAGTTTAGGTGAGTAAACTTGATTACAATTTAGATTGGGTTATTTGAGTAGGTAATTTATGAAATTGAGTTGGTCGATTAAGCTTGTTTTTTGCTGATACTGTAATAGTGTAGTGCAATACTTTTTCTTTCTCGCACTTTTTGTCTTAGCTGCGCAAAGTTTGGAGACGTTCTATACTTTTTATAATTTATATAATTATTTTCTATCTTTCTTTCAGCTTTTTACGATTTCCCCATGAACCATATGCTCGATTTGACTCACTTCATCATAAACCCGTTAGCAGGGGTTTTACACAGCCTTAATAAGGGTATAGGTAAACTTAAGGGAAGGACTAAAGTTCACGCTTACTTAAAGAACCACTTCAACTTAACCACACTCTTGAATGAAGAGCATGAGCATTTTTCAGTGTAAGTTAAGTGAGTCTCAGGATCCGGTTTGTGAAAATGCTGATGAAGAAGGGTGCTCAAGACGAATGCGAGGTTTTGAGGCGTTTCGATTCGAAATGATTTCAAGTTTTATAAACTCGTTTTCGATATGATTTTCAGCTTTGGATGAGAGGGAAATGACATTGAAGAGCTCGGGCATCTGTATTCGGGCCTAATAGACTGATTATATTATTGATTAGTATTGAAACAGATTATGGATATAATAGGTATAAACCAGAAGTTACACTACTTACCTTTAAAACCTGCGTATACCATTCGAAAATTTATACTCCAGGTCCAAACTGTCGTTTCACGTAAAAAAAGTCGTTACACCAATAACGTTACTCTAAACAACACGTGTAATGATATTGTAATGTAATACAAGAAGTGTCATTTAATCTACAGTCTGATCTTGAAATTTGAACTGCTTGCATGAAATCTTTCAAAAAGGGAGCAGGAAGTTGTTTCTGTTCAGAACTAATGACCAAAACGGTGCTTAGAGATGCATGCAATATCTCCAGCCCATCCCAGGCTTATTTTTTCAATCCTTCTAAATTTAACAATTATTCAACTAATTTTGTTTGAGTGCCTTGAAAGCCTATAACCAAAATTGGTAGCAGAGCATGGTTACAAATGATTGGTGAAAAATCCAAAATTCAAAGATTTGTGTGGGGTTGCACAATATTGTTCACAAATTAATGCAGTATTTTTATTTATTTTGAGGATCTCTGGAAGGAGCTCTTCCAGAGATCCACTCACTTGTGGTTGATCCAAAATGCCTTTAAAGCTTACAATGAGTGCCTGAATTGATCCAGTGCCTGATTGATGACAGTTCAGACACAGATTCAATGCTGAGGACCATGCTAATGGCCGAGGATTGAATGCTTTTCCTTTTTGCCCAACCCGCCTAAGCCCCTCACATTCCATTTTTGTCACCCAAACCCTCTTTTTTCCACAACTTCTACTATGGAAGGTAATTCTAAGCTTTCCTTATATTGATCCAACGGATTCAAGGTCTGATATATGCTATAGAAATGCATTGAGCGTTTCAATGTTGACTACATTAGGCATGGTGGATAGTTGTGGGGACTTCATCTTAAAACAAGGGGCTGTATTTTAAGAACTAATCATCAGAAAACAAGATTCCATCTCCATATTTTCTCACAGATACTAATCAAACTTCTGTTGAGCTAATCAAGTGTCAAGATATGCTGGAATGAATGAATAAATGAACAGAACACTTTATTTGCCGCTTTTCAGCATTCACAAGGTACAATCAAGATTTCCACATCCAAAGCCCCTCCCCACCCAACCCAAATCCTCTCAAAGACATTTAATCACTTCAAAGCAGGAAACAAAGCACAAATTGATGACAAAAATAAAAGAAAATACAATCCACAAAATAAAACTGGACATCTGACATGCATACTTGTTTCTGTATGAGGTCTAGTTGAATGAACAATTTAGAGAGAATCTTTGATGAGAAATCATATAATGCTGGAAGTCATCATTAACAATTTTACACAAGTTGGAGAACCAACCAAAAGCATAGGCGATAAAGTCAACCCCTGCACAACAGACCTCCTGCAAAAAAAGATTTTTTGCGCAGCAGTCTGCCTCTGAAGGCAGTTTTCCCTCCAATACAATGGAATATATCTGCATAACAGGCTTCTTTTGGTTTAAAATTAATGTTAAAAAGTGAAAATTTTAATTTTTAATGAATGAATTTGTATAACAGACTTTTCACACAACAGACTAGTATGTTACACAAATTAAGTCAATTGTGCAGGGTTTGACTGTACCTATTCTGTTTCCCAAATCAGAAGAGATGACTGTTCATGTGTTTTTCAAAATTCTGCACAGTTTCCTCTAATTAATTTCCATCATTCAATATAAAGTAGAGAATTCTGTTGATTTGCATCCTGATGGAAAGAATTTTGTTGTTAGTAACACAGCATACTTATCCAGTGCAGGGAAAGAATCCAAGAATAACACCCAAGTTAATCAAGATTCTAACTTAAGAATATAAATAATAAGGTTGAAACCAAGCTCAAAGACCAGTTCAAAAAAGAAATTCTGAATTGAACAGTTTTTTTGTTTTAGAGGAATAAAATGAACTATTTACCACCAACTGTGTTCAATGAAACGAATGTTATGCTGTAATGAGAAGGTAATATACTTTACTAAATGCAGAAGCTGCTTTGAAAACAAGTTCTAGTGTGTCCCAAATGTATTGAATGCCTGAAATAATTTTGGCCAAACCACATTCATCTAAGCGTACATGGACAAGGAAGAACAGGTTGGGCCTGCTTTCAGAACAAAGCCCGAAGGGCAGGGATTCACTTTCTTTTCCTGAATCACATTAAGTTGGAGTATCTCCCTATTGGGAAAAGGGGCCACTCTGTCAACTAAAGCTCAGGAAAGCCTCAAGCCATTTGAAAAAATGTGTGGTAAAAAACATAAATCCTATAATTTATCCCAAAAGTCATTCATTAGTTTGAACACATGAATCCCTTCAACCCGTGTGAAAATATTTTGAAAATGCAAAGGAGATTTGTTCATGCAGAAGTGGAAATAACTCACTTAGTCTCAACTTGTATGGGATTCAAGGCCTTACAATAAAATGAAAGCAACATTTTGTGTGATGTGGAATGAACAAAAAACAAAACACAGGGTTATCTGTCAGTTTTCAAGGAAAAATGCAAAAACAAGGGCACTGCAAGAACATGTTCCTCATTTTCTCAATTGATTTTTTTGAAGCTCTTCCAATTATGATTATTCAGAAAAATTGAAGATGCAATGCATAAAAGCAGTGCTCCACAGTAATTGAAAATGAATAAATCAAAAATCAAATCAATCCAAAAACAAATGTATGCACACACATACAAATACTACAGTGAATTTACTCAAGAATTTTAATGGGAATAAAAATGAGGATGATTTATTCCTGAAGATTTATTTCTGTAAGTACTGTTGTTAATGCTTTGTGCATGGATTTCTTTTCTTGGTTTCTACTGAATGGTTTAGTCACAAAGCAATCTAACAATACAAAATGCTTATCTGGCAATAATAAAAAAAAGTAGCTCATTGAAGAGACGCGCAGTTGGATGGCATTCAATTCTTCCAGGTGTCCAGTTGGGTGGTGCTTACAGTCAATTTTGGTGGTAATTTGGATTAATCACCTACAGAAAAATTGCCTTTAATTCTAAAAGTGTCCCCTTCCCTCTTTTGATTGTCAGAAAATAATTTGCACTTAACCTTCACACCTGACCCATAAACAAAATGAACTTTCCCACCACCTCTGTATGCTCCATGGATAGGAACATGCAAAAAGTTTTCTTTAAATTGAATTGCGACAATTTCGACATAATACCTGTCAAAAGTTCAAGTCTTCAATTTATACACATTACTGTTGGATGGATTTTAGGTGGGATGCCTGCTTTTAGAAGACTCTGACTTGAAATAACTTTGCTTTGCGGTAAACTTAAAAGAGATTAAAATACTGTAACGGTATTTAATATAAACATGTCCCAATCCTGTACATTAAATTTTTTGCTTTCTCATTTAAACTTTTCTAAAATGATTGAAATGAGTGGAGAATTTCCAAACTCGTCTTTTCAAAGGAAGTACAACTCGAAAATGAAGTACAAGTACTGTTTTCCTAAAAAAAATGTTTGGGATCCAGCTGCTGATTAATAAAAAATCCTGTCCTAGCTTTCAGAGAATCAGATCCGAAGCAAATTTTCCAAGTACTGCGCTTAGTGCGTTTTTGTGTAATTTTGGGGATAGATAAAATGAAAATGGTGTTCCAACCATTCCATACAACAACAAAAACACGCAGCAATATTTCTGCTATTAAATATCGTACTGAATGATTTTTGAAAGGAGCTCCAGTGAAGTAAAGTGCAGTACTATAATTTTTTAAGCTCTTTTTCCCGGACAACTCCCCAAAAATGTGCTTGTTATCGAGTCAATTAATAAAAATAAATCGCCATCAGTGTTAAAAATTTGTCTAGCGTCGAGACATTGAGCTACATTTTTGTTCCCCAAAAAATTTCCGGAAAAAAATCCCAGCACTTTCTAGAATGTTAACCCATTCACAGGAACTTTACCATGGAACCATCTGAAATAAAAAATATATAAATAAAACAAAAACCCAGGCTGGAACCACGTACAATTTCCTTCGCCCCGAAAGACACGCGAAGCGGCGTATGGAATCTCAATCAAAAGATATGAAACGGAATAAAATCGAAGGCCCGGCATTTGGGTTCCGAATAAAAACGAACCCGTGCCCGTATTTCCCAGATCCTTGTACCCCCACGCAGACGGCGGGAAACGATGGCTAATAAATAATCCTTCGCCTCCACACAGACCTTGTCCTGCTGCAGTAAGATTATTTTCGTAAAAAAAAAGAAGGAAAATCTACGAAATTTAATATGGGTAGTCAAAAAGTAAACTTTTACAGCCGTGTGGTAGATATATGTAAAATGGAAAAAGTAGTTTTGTTTCGAAACCTGCTGTCAGTCGCAGCAGGTGTCCAATTGTCAGTCGCATTTTTTGTGGGGTTAATTTGTGCAGTGCAAATCACGGCCATTTTCAATTCGTGAATTGAATTATATTGCAAGCTTTATTTTCCACTTTCTAGTGTTCACAAAGTAATGTTCCCACATTCAAACCCTATCCCTTCCCCACCCATATTCATCCAAACACATTCCATCACATCAGAACAGAAAACAGAGAAATGAGCTGTATATGGATATTAAGAAAAGAAAATACATCCAAAAATGTACAAGAGCACAACTGATGTCAACGCATGCACTTTGTTCCCTTCCCTATGATAAAATAACAAAATGTCAGTAATAAGATTTTCAGAATTGCTGAACAAAAATTAAAGTACAAGGTGCTCTGCCTGCTCCCAGATGAGGTTTAGCTGATTGAACAATTTGAAGATTATCTTTGATGAGAAATCATTTTTGCCTGACAGTTAATTTTGTTCCTGTAAGATTTTGGAAAGAATCTTCTCATAGAATTTTAAGAGTCCCAAATA
Organism: Notodromas monacha; assembly: GCA_905338405.1. Taxonomy (NCBI): domain Eukaryota; kingdom Metazoa; phylum Arthropoda; class Ostracoda; order Podocopida; family Cyprididae; genus Notodromas; species Notodromas monacha. The sequence continues at coordinate 14,898 of CAJPEX010001804.1, forward strand.
TTTTGGAGCTCATTTCTGTAGCTGTGGAATGTGTACAGTTTTTATAAGAAGAAATATATCAAGCCATACACCTTGTTGAATATAGATGAAACAGTATAAGATTAAGTAGGTGTAAAAAATATAGAATTCTAGGTCAAGATTTTGATGAGAGTTTTCAGAAGATAGAAAATGAATCAAACACAGCAATTGGCTGGTGCGCAAACCAACCAGGGATTCTCTCCCAAAAAGCGCAAGCCTTTGTTTAAAATTCAGTTATAAGAACACAGGTATAAATACAAGAATATTCACAACAGTTTTTAGACCGCAAATATGCACAACAGTTTCAGCAGCAAATTAGACTATTTTTGAAAAAGGTACAAGATTCATGGACACGATGCAACGCAACAACAGCAAAAATTGGACTGTGTTGATTTTGCAAAAATCAGGGGTTTTTATGCTGAAAAAATGGGGAGGGGTAACATGGAGTAGTCAGGGTGTCCCAGGGGGTTGGGTTCTGGGGTGACAAAAAACACCAGGTGCTGGTGTTTTTCAAAAAACTTGGAGTCAAGTTTATGCCAAGCTTGGAGAATGCTTGGCATAAGAAAAGAAGGTTTCAATTCTAGGCATGGAAATTGTTGACATGGAATGATGAATTGTGCACTGGAATTGTAAGCAATATTTTCCAGGTATTGATAATTCATTTGAATGATGCTGTTTGATTGTCCAAGAATGAAGTTTTCTCTATCCTCTCCTTCAATTCCTTCTTTTCCCATTTTCTGAATCATATTTTTTGTCAAGTACACCCAGTTTTGAGAAAAATTCATCCTGTGGGATTCCAATTGTTTTATTGTTTGAAATACAAACTTAATTCCCCATTTGTTAGCATTCACAAGGTTGAACTTTTTTTATGCACATAAACCCACAAAAACCTCCATTCAGCACATTCCAACTTATCAGAAAGAAAAATAATGTACTACATGGGTATTATTAAAGAAAATAGATGGCAGTAAAAGCAAACAAATGTTTGAATAATGAGCTGCCATTTTATATATTTTTTGGATCACAAAAATCGGAGGAAAATGCAATTACTGACCACAAATTGAAGCACATGGTGGTGTCAGATTTATTGGCAAAGATAAATTGCTTTTGAACTTTGAGACCAAATAAATTAAATTAACATGATTTCATTTGAACAAGTATAGGATCAGGAAGTTGGCTCAGCACTGCAGTTTCAACAAAAAAATTACAAATTACAAGTTGCAGGCCAAATTACAAGAAACAGATATTTCCAATGCTAAAATTGATGTAAGAACAGTTCTTTGGCATTTCTCTCATCAACCTACCATCCATCCAGCTAATTTTAAAAAATTACCTCCAGCATAGAGGGACTTCCTTCTCTCTTTATAACTTGAATGTTTTTTTTTTACAAAGAATGCCAACATTTCTATGTACTGTACAGAGGTATTTGTATTCAATGCTCCAAATGTCTACATTGTGTTAAAAGATATTGATTGAATCAGTTTCAATTGGAAGAAAAATTTTTTCATGGAATTGTGACATTTATGTTGTCCATAAAACACAAAGTAAAAATTATATAATGTAAGTCTAAGGGAAAATGAGACTTGACTTACGGACATTCTGACTTAGGGACACTCTTCGTGCATCAATTATGTCTGCATCTCATGGTCTCACTGTATCTTCCCAATGACTTCACAGTCTTTTTCCATCTCTGTGAATGTTTTGCTGGTATGATAAGTAGCAATCCACATTGAAAGAGCTTTAAAATGTACTGAAAATAAAAAGGAGATTCATTTTCTGAATCAATTTGGAAAAGGCTTCCTCTTAAAAATGCTCTGATGATTTTGATTCGCCATCTTGCGAATTTCCCTGGTGTATTTTCAAAGTCTACAATGTATCAGATTATAAATTATAATTTCAACATTTTATCTTTCTGATCTCTGTCTCTTCTGCTGTCTGTCTCTTATACATGAATCATGGAGAGGCTGAAGAGAGAAAATGTGTCTTCTTTTAAACACCGTTTGTTTTTCCTCTCTTATATTCTGTGGGTGTGTGTGTGTGTGTGTTTTTCTTTGTAATAATGCGAGAGCCCCGTGTTGAGAAGGCGAAAAGCCGCGGCATGCGGGAATGTAATGACGAGAAGGATTTCGAGGGATGATGTAGGGGCATTTGCATGACACTAGGCCATGGTCTTCCTCTGCGTGATGCTGCTGTTGTTGTAACGATGATCGGCTTGTCGGCTCGTTTGCGCCTGCTCTTGTCACTCTTTTCTTATTCTCATGGGATGGAGGGTTGGTTCATAAGTTTTGAGGTCTTTTTGAAATAAATCTAACAGAGTTTCAGCAATTTCCAAGGAAAATTTTAACTTGCAAAGCCTCATGATTTGGCAACACTTTGGTGCTGTTCAACTTTTACTCTCTGCCAATTTCAATTCTTTTTTTGGGTTAGATAAATACAATGATCAGAGCAAAGTCAAAAGTCGCCAGTTCTGATACTGTATTTGATATTTTGTGCCTTGTGACTTCTGCTGGCTGTTCCCAAAACTGAAAATTCAGCCTGAAAGGGATTGATTTTGAGGACATGGACAACCTCATTTCTGCCTTTGACAAGCACCTTATTCAACTAAAATAACTTGATTTTTGGCACTGTTTTGATTGTTGGATTTTTTGCATCAAAGAATGCGTTGAAATTGGTGGAGAGTATGTTGAATGGCACTAAGGTGTTGCCAAATGATGGGGCTATGAGAATTTTTAACAAGTTTGAACTTTCTATTTTCAAAAAGGATCAAAACTTATGAACCAGCCCTTGTATACTGTTTTGCTGAAGCATTGTAACAATATCTGGGCATTCAGAAAGGTCTGGGTGGAAATAGCCAAAAATAAAACTCGGTGAGCTTACAGCATATACATGTGGTCATGAGAACTCATGATAGTCATGACTACTATTTTTCGATGAGTTGAATACACATGCCCTCAAGTAAATCCCATACCATAATTTTACAGCCCAAAAAGTTTTTGAAACCCTATTCTTCATTAAGATGATATGCAGCTCATATTAGTGACTGATTGACTGACAGACTGTTGAGAAAGATTCATTTGTTTATTGTCTGTATATTCGCAAGGTTCAAAACATTCTTTGCATCCCCCCTTCCCAAAACCCCATTTGGAATAAAATACACAAATATATGTATAATACTTTGGCACCTTTTTAAACACAAAAATCATCAGGCAATTACTGAACACAATTCAGGATTTTCTTGAATAATTTTCAATTGTTAGAAAAAATCCAAAAGAATATTTGTGGAGATATGGTGACTGATGAACTATACTGGTGGTACCTCACAATTTTTGCAATTTTACCTCCTGCAAATTGACTGTCATGCTATTAAATAGTTGGATTTGCAGGGAGGTTGACTTGCAATTTGACCCCTGTGGACTTGCCTCGCAATTTGACCTGCTTTTTCCATTTTTATTTTATTTTTGTCCTTATATTTTGAATTTGATGGAGTGTCTTGCAATTTGACCTATTTGCAATTTGACCCTAGTTCAGCAACAGATTATGGTTGAATTGCAAGTTACCACCTGTACCAAGATACCTTTTTGAGCAGCCAAAAAAAGAAAGGAACACATATTCAAAAATAACTCAACAGACTAGAACAGGAACGTTTTTGAATAAATTATAAGAACTTCTGAAAATATCCCCCTATAACAGCAAGAGGAATTTTTTTAGCTTTCTCTGAATCTTGCTCTCGCCCAGACGGGATCCCGCTGTGTTTTGCATCGGATTTCACTCATTCCATGTGACAAGTCTCTCCTTTCTACTGTTGCTGGAATGATTTTTTGCTGAGTCATGCCAGCAGGAGTAACTTGAGAACATGCGTTTTTTGAAAACCATGTAGATCCTTTGAATAGTCACAGAATCTGGCTAGCATTTGATGTGATAGTACCCTCATAGCTTCACGGAGTTCAATTGTAAAGATACCCTATAATTACAGTAAAGTCTTGTTACATGGATGCCCCTGCTAAAATAATTTCCAGGAACCCCCACTGAAGGTTTTTCCTTGATTTGACCCTTGGGATGAGGTGCTGAGATGTATTTGCTCCATTTCTTCTGCAACAAGGCACACAATAAACTCAAGTGTGATCAGAAGAACAACCAAAGTCTGGAAAATTCCCAAATATTTTAATTCTGCAGAAAAATTCCTATAGAAAAATCCTTCCCTGGGGTACAGCCTTTTTTTTAAATGCTGTCATGAGATTGGCATTGAGGGATTTCAGACACAGAGGCTTCAATTTTCCCAGATTTTTCTGGACTTTGCACACTCAGCCTAAGCTGTGTTTTAGTGACCTTTGGTCAAAACAAAAAATTATCTTACAAAACACTAAATTTTTCATCAATTGACAAAGTTTAAGATGGGAACAATTTAAGAAGCTGACTTATTTTCAAGAATCAGCTCCTGACTTTAAGGCCATAATTTCAATGATTAATTTTGTTATCGGTGGAATTTCCCCAATAATAATTTGCTGTAAAATGCACTTGCGTTTCTAGAGACGCACATGCGTTCTCTTGAGAGCTTGCCAAAGGCAGCGCTTGCACACCAGCAAGAAAGAAAGAGAGAAAGACTGAGAAAGGATGAGATAATTATTTAATATATTATTCCATAATATAATAATCATCTCTGGACTCCTTTTGATTCCAAGAACCAATTAATCACTGACAGGCGCGCCCCTCCTGACCTATATACGTACGCATGTACATGTATAAAATTGGTAACAAAATTCTGGGATTCCCCCTCCACGGTTCTTCACAAAGCACGTGTACAATCACGTGATCATAACTGCGCAGTTTCCAGAACTTTTGGTCTTCTCCTTCCAGTTTTTGAGCAGTATATAAACCCTGGTCAAAACCAGGATTATCAGGCAGTTGTGCATTGACTTTGGAAGTGACCCTTCTGGTATAATCCTCTGTGTTTGCTGGTGTCTCTGGATTGTGTTGTGGTGCATTATTACTTGGTAATAATAAAAGACTATTCTTGTATCAAAGTACTTGTTGGAAATCCGTATCTATCCTCTGTAAAGTAGAGATACACAAATCTAAGAAAATCTGAGATAAAGGTAATATTCTCAGTTATTCCCAATAAGGGAATAACAATTTATTTTTAAATCTTCTGTCCCAAAATGTTTTTTTTTTATTTCTTACATGTCTCTCAGGAATAAAATGAACAAGTGGGGTGAAGTTACTCAAGGTCCCCATGATGAAACCTGCTTGAATACTGTATTTTGAGAAAAAAGAAGCCATTGACTCCCTCAAACTCGAAAATGAGAAACCTCATTGACTCTGTATATAACCCATGAAAAAAGGTAAATTTCGTTCCCGAGATTTTGTTCTATATTTAAACCCGAATGAACCAACGCCAAGAAAGATACCAGAAGAAAAATAAAACACATATAAATATATACCCTGTATATTTGAACGAACCAAGGGAAAGCAAAATCGCAGGTTGCTGACAGAATATTTTTAGAATAATGATGCCATGGTGTGGTATTGTTATCTATGACGCAATCTCAAGGACTATTCCTCGAAGTCTCCGGCTTGTTACTGCTGCTGCTGCTGCCGTGTCGAAAGGTGCAATTTCGTCGCGCTGCTTTCCGACAATCGCCGGTAATTGCTTGCCATTCCTGTCACTCAATTTCGCTTGCTTTCTCTATTTCCTTCAACAAAGATCATGGAATCGCTTTCGACAGAGTCTTGATAGTCCAGAGCTTTTTTTTTTCAACTCCGAGAAAAACCAAACAGTCAAAAATACTAGTGTGGAGGCGCCAATTTCTATCATGCATATGAATTTATCACTACACTTGTGTCGGACTTGAAAAATCTTGATCAGCATCTCACAGAAAAACATTAAATTTTTGAAATTGAAAAGTCACCATTTCACGAGAAGTAAAAAGTTAGGTAAACAAATTCCGAATTTGTAAAACGGAGAAACACAAAATTGTCAAAAATATCACTGTCAAAACAACTCATTTCAGCTACAGTGATTTGAACTTGAAATAAATAGAGCAGTAAGACCCAGAGATGCAGACATCATTGGGGCATTAAGAGTGTCCTGATTTTTTGAAGTCCCTAAGTTGAGTCTCGTTTTCCCTTAGACTTCAATGCCAATGTATTCAATCAGTTCTCCTTTTTGTCGAAATTTATAAGTCCTCAAAAAATTTCTTAAAAATTGCTCCCCTCAACTTCAAGTTGTAGAAAACAGCAGTGCTGAATAAAATCACATAGAACCTGAGTTTTTGGTTTCAAAAGGAGGTCAAAAAGTAAATGAAAAGTCTCTTGCTAGAATATGCACAGATGCTAGAAAAAAAACTCAGAAAAAAAGTAAAAAATCAGCTTGCTTTTTGACTATCAGTTAGAGTGAGTTTATCATGAAATATTTTTGTCGATTTTTTAAATGCAAATAGCTTGATTTGTTCAAAAGATATCAAAAGTTAAAAAAAAATGTTCCCATTTTTTGGGAATATATCAAAAAAGTGTCCTTAACTTGAGCCATTGTCTGGATATTGGGCCTGATTTTTTGTTGTTTTCAAGTGTTCCTGAGTGAAATTGTCCTTATTTTGGGGTGTCCGAATATTGGGATCTCATTGTATTTTTTTGGGACTTGAGAAATCATAATCACCATCTCGCAGAAAAAAATAAAAGCAGAATTTTTTAACGAAAAATGCTCGATTTCCTGAAACGAATAAAAAAATAAGGTGACATTATTTGCATGAAATTTCCCCAAAGACTGTTTCAATGGAAATTATTTCGCGGAATCCGTCGAAGTTTTCGATTTTTTTTAGATGTTCTGTATAAATTCTTTTTAATTATGTTACTTGCCTCTTGATTAAGATTTTCAAAAAACAATTTTCCTTGGCACTTAAAGTGCGTTCTTCGACCCTCTGTGCCAATCATTAGTTCAGATCATTGAGTCTCTCTACTTATTTGCTCAATAGAAAATTGCAATGAGCTTCGTTTTACAAATTTATGACTTGTTTTTCAAGTGTTCCCCTCCGAATAATGGCCCTCCCCCTCCAAAATCGCTATTCCTGTCACGTATTTTCACCACACGGCCTGTGTTACATCAGCTTTCTACTTGGATAAAGAAGGTAAATATAAATACATCAGCTGATGAATGAAAGCGAAAAAATTTCGTTTCAGGAAGACTAAATGATTTTTCAGAGGATGCAACAAGTCCGAGAAATCTACACGAAAATTCGAGAAATTAAAATATTTCATTTCTAATGTTGAACTCTCGCAGATTTCTGTATTCACAATTTCAAGAAAATTATTTAAAAATTCAATATTTTACTCGGATAAATTATTCCCACGGAAAAAACTGATTCGCAATCGAAAATAAAACTATTTTTTTTTTTTGCTAGAATTACATTTTCTCGGAGTCAGACTAAATCGTGGTGGGATGAAAAAATATTATGACTGCTCTTTTCCAACAATGTAACTCAAGTAACTCATGGCTTTCTAGATATTTTTGGATGCCACACTACTTCAAAAAAATCTTATGAAAATTATTAAAATATGTTACCAACTATTGGAAAATTTAAATTCTATATCAGCACCGAATCGAAGGAACCAATCCCGAAATTGACACCACGAAAATGAAATCAAATTGTTCACTTTCCTTAAACGCCTGATCGCATTCCAAACCAAATTGTTTCCTCAGCCCAAAAAAAATAAAATGAAACAGTGTCTCAAGTGAGTATATAACATGGTTTCTACATTTGTGTGTCTAATGACGCGTTCTATAAAATAATGAAAAAAAGAAGCTATATGTGTGATGGGTTGTGAATAAATGAAGAGTGTGGTATAGTCGGAATCGGGAGCATGAAATGAAAAGCTTTTACTTCTGGCAGTTGGATACATTATTTGTCGGCATTCCATCGCACATCTATCGGTCATGAATTTTAATGATTGTCGCCAAGAGCAGAGAGTTTAATATCTACATTCTCCAGTGGACCCTCGTTCTGTGGCATCAGGTGGGGGTATTTTTTATTGGGACGGCATTCCATCGCACATCTATCGGTCATGAATTTTAATGATTGTCGCCAAGAGCAGAGAGTTTAATATCTACATTCTCCAGTGGACCCTCGTTCTGTGGCATCAGGTGGGGGTATTTTTTATTGGGCCTTCATAAAGTTTGTGTTTAAGACAAATATATGAAATTTTTCTTAAATAAATCCTTGGTGATATAACAGCAGTGTTCCCCAACCTACTTGGAACTAAGGACTGGCAAATTTGTGTCTGCACAAAATAATTGTGCAGACCATTAAATTCCTCAAAATTATTCTTAGGATGAGCAATGTTCCATAAATTGTTTGCAAAATCAAGAAACTTTTGCTCGAAAGAGTTTTTAGCACGTAATTAAAAAGTTTCTGTTTTTTGTGATAAATTCAACACCAATGAAGTAGCTATGTACTGTATATGGAAATGCCTTCCCTAAATTAAAAATGTGGGTTTGAAGAAAGGTTTCTCAGGATGAAAAAATTTAAAAGAAATTCTTTTATCATGCAAACATTTGTTGGAAACGTTAGTTGAGAGAAGAGCCAATTTTTCATCAGGTAATTTCAACTCTGCCATCCTGCAACAAATTTGGGAAATTTCTTGGGGGTAGAGCATTTCAGTTTTACCAAATGTCACTGAACTGATGTGCCCCAGGTTGCCAAGGCCTATGTTGGAAAAAAGCCCAGAAGGGGGATTCCTTTTGTCCTCCAAGATCTCTGATGTTAATCCTATGCAAGGAATTCATGAAAAAATACACCCAGTGAGGAATATTTTTGTAAACAAATTTTTCTAAAGAATTATAAAATATATCTGACTTTTTCCTGACCCAGGCCTTGGTGCAAAAATGGAATTCCTTCAATTTTCAGTCCTCATGGGCTCAAAATTTCCCAAAAATATCCTGACTTTTGGTGTGTTCCCAATATTCCCGTCTCATTATCACTTTTAGGACTCAAACCCAACTACTAGGTAGGACTAAACTTTTTCTACTACAAGAGAGATTACACTGTTACAAAAGTATACAATACGACCTTCTAGTCATCTCACATTGAATAAAAAATGTATCTAAATAAATTAATCAATGGATATAGTGCCACTAACCACCCCTGTTCTCATGGTTATTCAGTCCCTGCAGATTTGATATTGCATGGATATAAACTTATGTTTTTGTTCAGATGTGCTTTATAGCCCCATAGTACATTGTTTTATTTTTTTGATTTAGACTTTCTTTGTGCAAAATCTGTCTGAGCTACGAAATATGTGCTACCTTTTGTCGAGTAAAAAAAAAGTGAACTATACCTGCACACGCAGTTTTCCTTGGGTGAAGGTGAAAAGAATATGCTTCAACAGCTCATGCGCTACCATAAAAGTCGAAATTTCCAGACATATTTCACAGGGAATATCTCTGCAATTTCCCAAACTTTGCCCATTTTTCAGGAAAGCACCGGAAAAACAGGTTTCTCATAAAAGGTGTTCAGTGTTGCATCCAAAATCCTGAGCTATTCCAATAAACCAGCTGAGAAAATTGACCTATTCCTAAAGTTCATTAATGCCATGAAAGATGGCTTACAATTCTTACTGGGGAAAATAACCCAGGTAAAAAGACAACAGAAAGCTTCTGCAATGAATTGAAAGTTGCAGGAATGTCATTGTTTTTTTTTCAAGTTTGGTATTTTTTATATTTCCCATTGCTGCAAAGATTTGTATTTAAAATTGCAGCAATAATCTTCAAAATCAGCAAAGCTTCATGCACAGAAAAGTTATTTTTCCTAAATATTCATTGCTCAAGTGTTGATCACACCAGAGCATTATCCCTACAATCGCATCAGGTAACTCATCCTGAAGATTTGAAAAAAAATTAATTCACAACCACTTTCTAAATTGTGTAATTGGTTGATTTGGTGGACTCTTACTGTCCCGAAAAAAAACTCGAAGGACCAAAAAAATTCATTGAGGAGAGAATTTTGTCACAGGGAATTGGTATAATATGGGGAGAGTACCACAGCAGGGGACCAAATAAAAATTTATTGCACAGATACATTAATTTTTGACAAGATTGATGCAGAGAGAATCTACCTGCATATTCCTTCAGTTTTTATGGATTTCCTTTTTGATCAAAAGTTAAATTTTTTGGCCAATCACCAGATCTAAAAAAATGTAAACTAACCACAAATCAGTTCTTGAAGGCCATCTACTAATGTATTCATAAGAAGAAAGAAAAACTTTTTCATTCACACTCTGCTGGTCTTGACAATTGAACTGCCAACTTGAACAAAATCTGTGAAATAGAAAAAGGCCAAATATTTTCTCATGGGAAAATGAAACAACAGTTATTGTAGATTTATATCAGAAATCCCCACCCAGTCCAAGGCTTATTCTTGCTTTTGAAAATCCTCTTTAAAAATAGGAAACCCCAGTCCAAAACTAATTCTTTGCCGCTTGAAAGCCTCCATACTACAACATTCAAAGCAACATTTTTCAAACAAAATGTGGAGAAATTCCCACTGAAAACGCTTACAGTAGAGGACAAAAGAAAAAGAAAAAGAACAAGAAGAAGAAGAAGAAGCCGGATGGAGAAATCCGAGGAAGGGGCAAAAGCCAGGACGAGATCATTTGGTTAGGCCATATTCGCGATATTTGCCGCCGGGATGGGCCTCATTTCCTCTGGCCGGAACCGGGGCGACTTGACAAGGGGTGATTCATGACACCCCGAACGTTTTTCCAGGCACCAGTTATTCCCTACCCCGAAGAATGTCCATGCAGTTGTGGACGGGATGACCTGTCCCGCGAGGGAATGTGTCCCTGGACGTGTGTTTCCCTTGAAGAATAACAAAAATTGAAGCAGGTCTTGAACTAAAAACAAGTTCTGTTTGTGTAAAACAAAAAATAATAAAAATGGAGCATTAAAAGATAACTCAGAAAAAATGAGCTCTCCACTCTTGCAGAGCTTATAAGTTGAAATTCAAGGGAGCAGCAAGAAAATTTTACTTATGGAGGTTTCGAGTAAGGGTAACAAGCATTAATGTTGGGGAAAATTAAGAGGAATTACAAAAATTTATGATTAATAATATTCCAGCCTTGAATTCCTTTTTAAATGAGTTGACAGGATGCGGAACTTGGAGGCTAGGTTTCATTTGCCCAATTAGCCTTTCACATCCTTCTAAAATACATCAAGTTACATTTTTATTCCTAATTTTCTCCTTCCTATTTTCACCAAATGATTGCCAAGATGTGTAAAGATACATTGAGTTATGGAAATTTAAAGGGGGACCTTTAAATTGGGCAGGTTTTTTAATGCATTTCTTCCAGGGGATGCAGAAGGTAACTTGAAAAAATTTTGACTTGGGGAGGTTTGAGTTATTGAGGTTCAACCATTCAAGTTTCCATATGCAGCACACACTGATGAGCACGTTTTATCTAATTGTGGCTGATCTTGGATCAGAACGCTGTTAAAGTAAATATTTGAGAAAATAGTAGCCAGTCTTTTACACTGTATTAGTTTTAATATGTGTTCAAGTACTGTTCTATGCACACACAAAGTTTTGGCTATGAAACTTGTAGTGTCTCAATATTCATATAATTTCAGCCAACAGTGACAAGGCTGAAGGTTTTGTTTAGGAATTTTTTATGAAACAAATTCCGGACAAGGAAACATACATTTGTGTCTCCCTCCAGGGTTCATGGTACTCAATTAATTTTTTTCTTAGATCCTGTATCCTATTCCCCATCAGTCTGCAATGAAAGATGTGTTGAATTTTATGTTGATTGAGCCTGCAACAAAACAAGGACAGGAAAAAGAATAAAAATAACTTATTTTTTAAATGCTCTCTTTAAATCCAATTTCATTCACAATAGATGAAGTGCAGAAATAATGAAGAATTATTCATTGAAAAAAAAAGAATATTTTCATATCCTTGACTTGCACCATGCTTTTGTGCTTATAGGAGGGATGGTTGCAATGAACAGAGAACCTTGCACTTGAAACCTGCCTCATTGTTCAGATTTCTGCCTAAAATATCAATTAATCCTCAGACACACCAGAGGGTTCCTTTCCATCATGCAGGGGAGTCAAAATTATGGGTGGGGGCAGAACATATCACTTTCACTGAAGGTCACTGAAATGCTCCCAGGTTAAGAAGGCCTAAGCTGAGAAAAATCCTGGAGGCAAATTTCCTATCTCTAGGAATCTTCAATCCTAATCCTATGCTAGAAATGCAGAAAAAACACCACCGAAGGGGGGGTTTTTTTTATTTATCACGCAAACTTTTCTGCAGGATTATAAAAAATAATTGACTTTTCCTGACTTGCACCTTGGAATAAAATAAGGATTTTTAAAATTTGCAGTGCTCATGAGCACACATTTTTGCATAAATATCAAAATTTAGCCACACCAGGGTGGATTAGTGGCTGTGGAAATTTCCCAAAAATACAGCCAGCTTGTTTGAAAATTCATTTCATGCATTTCACAAAAAAGAATAGGCCAGTTAAAAGATCTGAACTCATCCTAAGTAATATACAGTATATCAATCATGCTACCTGTTCTCAGGGACATGTGCTACAGTGGGACAAGTTCAACTGGCTCATGGCGTAAGGGTTGAGTGCGCGGGTTCCTTTTATGCTGAAGCTCGGGTCTCAGCTCAGAAATTTCGCTTACTTCACGAACTCTCCTTTGGACTGTCTCCTCTCTCTCCTTTTTTATGACCCAGTGCCATCCATTATTTGTTCCCGGAATATACTCTATATTATTCTATGCAGTATAAGTGCATAAGTATAGATTTTTTTTTTTTTGCTTCTTGCTATGCGTGATTATCGTGTGACGTCAATACTGCGAACAAAATCGCTGTTCCTTCCCTTCTATACTTGCCAGGGTTCTGTATAACAACCAAGAAACTATAGGCATTTGGTTTGTCTCTGATGTGATTTTCAATTTTTTGTTGGTTTCCGTGAAGTCATTTTTTAAAAACAAGGAGGTCGGAATGTCACCCCGACATCCTTTCAAACCTGTGATGAAATATTTCTAAAAGTTTCCGGAAGTATATATCGCGTGAAATGGGTTTAGGGTTCTTCCGCAAAAACCTGGTGAAGTGGGCGATATTTTCTGAAGTTATCTTGTCTTGGAAAATATTCGAGTTTCCGGGTTTCTTAAAAAAGGTGTGTCCAATAGGACAATGTATTGGAGCACTAATTGCTGAGAGTCGCTTGTTGGAAATGGGCTGAAATCCAAAGATTTCTGAATTTTCAAGGTGGCAAAAAAGACATAAAAGGAAAGGACTGACTGACTTCTGTTCCTCTAAACAAAGTATCATTATATTGTATTATATTCACTACAGTGAAGTACAGTGAGACCCCAAGATGCAGATGTAATTGGTGCATCAAGAGTGTCCCTAAGTTGAATTGTCCCTAAGTTGAGTCTCATTTTCCCTTAGAATTCCATCAAATAATTTTTAATTGGTGTTTTATGTACAAAATACCCACAGTAATTCCAGGAAAATAAAAATCGTCTTCCAATTTAAACTGATTCAAGCAATATATTTCAACACAATATGGAAATTTGGGGAATTGAATACTGATACTTCTGTACAGTTCATATAGAAATGTTGGCATTCTCTGTAAAAATAACATTCAAGTGAAATAGAGAGAAGGAAGTCCTTCTATACTGGAGGCAATTTTTTGAATTAGCTAAGTGAATGGTAAATTGGTGAGAAATATGCCAAAGAATTTTTCTTACATCAACTTTAGCGTTGGAAATATCTGTTTCTTGTAATTTTGCCTGAAACTTATTTGCAATTTTATCACAAAATGTCCCTATGTTGAGTCCGAGTCCTCATGTTGGGCCTTTTTTATTAATTTTTCATAGGAAAATAAGTGTCCCTATGTTGAATTCTCTGCATGTTGAGGTGTCCGCATGTAGCGGGTCTCACTATATTCAAATTCTTTGAATTTTCAACAAGAGGATAAAAAAGTTATTTTCATGCGGAACAAGTTTTTTTTGTGTAATTTTTTTTATTTGAACAATTTCATGCCGCGAATTTCACTTCATAGGAGTGATTCCTTGTGCAGGGAAAATATTATTTTAAAAATGTGTAATAATGAAGTTGAAAGTGATAAATCTATTCCGAGACCTTAAATTTTTTTTAGAAGCTACTTGATTAGAACCAGACAAGTGTCCTTATTCGAGACTTGAAATGTGTCGTCTTCCGTTTAATCATCCTATGTAACCCGATATAAAAAGCGTACTTCCTTATATGTGGAACAGCTGACAACGCTTTAAATGTATGAGCCAGAATATTGATTATTCGCAATGGAATCAATCAATGGAAAATAGTCAAAGCGAATCCATGTTCATTTTTGGATGAATATCTTTTGAATTAATCGATGTCTTTTTCTCTGATTTTTCAAGAGCTTTCGTATTTTGCGCCACTGGCACAAAAATGTTTTAAATGAAAATAGTTTTTCATCGAAATATCTTTGTCGCATATAATGTATTGCATAACCTCAAAGATGGGTTTATGAAATCAGTTAATTATTTGGCGACTATGTTTTAATCGTTTGAGGTTTAATTGAGAGCAGTTATGAAAAATGAATCTGCAAGAATGAGGAGTGGAATTAATTTTTTTTAATAAAACGGATTAAAGGCGAAAGACCTTTCAAAGATGTTTCTGCTGCTTTAATGCGGATGAATGAAAATTTGAAGGATGATGATGAACTATTACTATGAATTAATAAAGCTCAACATTATCTAGTCGCAAAAATGTGCGGAACGCAGATTCAAATCGTGCAAAAAAAACCCATGGTATTAATTTTTGAAATTATTTTCAAAATCTCATCTGCTTCTCTGCGTGACTTCTTTTATATAGTTCTGCAAACTTCTTCAAGCGTGACTTTACAAAGCATAAAAAGAGAGCTATAGTCAAGGTCCCAAGTCTATAAAAGAGAAAATTGCGGGTCGGTTCAATCAGCATAAAAAAAAGAAAAAAATGACGTTTCGTTTCGCGCCGCTTCATTTCATCTCTGGTTTCACGTGTCGAGAAAATACATTTCGAAACTTTTTTTTTCTTTTTCGTGATGTGAGTGGAAAAAAGATTGAATTAATCTATCACTTTGGACCGCTGGTCGCTTTATTTATTCTTTTCTTCCCTTTTTTTTTGAATTGAAGGTGACGCGGACGATAATGGAGTGTTGTGTTGTTGTGCAATGAGTGTTTGACGTGTCCGGGGGGGGGGAAATGAAGTCCCCTGATGGCTTCATCAAAGCCAGACGAATTCCTCGCTCCAGGTGAGACTCTTTTGTTTTTCCTTTTTGTTTTTACCTGGTGATGATGAATGCAAAATAATCTCATCTGCAGTATTTTAATAGCAGACCATAAAGCACTGCCTATGATGAAGGGGAAATTGTGCTGATGGAAGGGGAGATGAGGGTTTTCTGTGATTGACAGCCAGTTTTCTGTATAAAACGTTGGAAAATCTATTCATTTTAAATGGTTCCTGATGCGCATAAATAATATTCTTCAATCACAGAGTTATTGAATTTCTGCTTGGTTCATTCATTTCCCAAGATTTATGTTTCATGCATTCTCAGTGAGCATTTTTTGTTTGGAAAATAGTTCCTTCTATGAAACAAAAATTTCCTCCACTTGCTCGCAGGCCAAAAAAGGGCGGTTTTTTTTCGTAAATTTCGTTTACCAAAGAAAAAAAAACCATACCAAACAAAATATATTTCCTCATGAACTGTGCCATTTTACACTCGACCCTTTGAAAATTTGTAAATTTTTAATCGTCCTGAATACGTGACTAGTTTTTTAGAACAGCTCTGTCCAGAAATACTTTTAGGTTCTCCCGATCACGTGGAAACTGCTATTCTGAGCCTTAAGTATGCAGTAAAAACTTCCATCAATGTACTGACTATAATTCTGGCTCCTTCATGAAACCTTTGTCTGTTTTTTTATATGTCGAGACAAATGAAGGGAATAAATCGGCGGCGATTAATTAAGGCACAGACGCTAATGAGTCCCTCGAGCGCGGGGGAAAAAATATGACGAATGGCTTTTCGCAAGCGAGGCTAATTGAAATGTAACCGAAACGCCGCAATTTTTCACTGGTCAACAATTTTCTCTCTTTCTTCCAATGAATTTTGGATCATCGGCCTGTCATTTTTTTTTTTTATGATGCTCGTGCACTGGAATGATGTATTAGGTGTCTGGAAAGCAGGAACTCGGATTCTTTTGCCCGGAAAAGACAAAGGTTTGAGGGTTCGTTCATAAGTTCTGAGACTTTTTCTAAATAGATCCAATGGAGTTTCAACAATTCAAAAAATGTGTTTACTGACAGTGCTCTTGAATATACTCTCAGCTGATTTCCTTGCATTTTTTAAATCAATAAATCCAACATCTGAGAGCTGGCTGAACACCTTGTGCTTTAATTTGGGTTCAGAAATTGCCTTTTGCTGTAATTTTTATTAATGGGGGTTTTCTTTTTGTCATCAGATAGGGGAAGAAGGTAAATACATTTGCATGAGTTGTGCAATTGTACATTTTGGGATATATTTTATTTTCTTTTAATATCCAAATACATTTTATACTCCAAACCAATACAAAGGACTTTATTTGTGCAACAGAATAGTTTGTTGTGTGAAAAGTCTATTATTTAAATTCAATTACTGTAATAAAAAATTACAAATTTTACTTTTTGCCATTCATTTTAAACCAACAGAAGTCTGTTAGGTGAATTTAGTCCATTGTGCATGAGGAAAAACGTCCTCCAGAGATGGTCCATTGTGCAAAAATCCATTGCATGTTAGGTCTGTTGTGAGGGGGTCAACTGTTTTTGTCAATTTTCCATCCTGATGTAATAGAATGTGTTTGGATGAATGTGGGTGAGGGCATGAGAGTATTTAAATGTGGGAACATTGGTTGAACCTTTTGAACACTGAAAAGCAGAAAATAAAGCTTGCTGTTCAACCAATCAATGAATGAATAAATGAATGAACTGGACACTTTATTTGCCGCTTTTCAGCATTCACAAGACACAAGGTTCACTCAAGATTTCCACAACCAAACCCCCCTTCCCACCCAACCCAAATCCACTCAGTGACATTTTAATCCCTTCAGAGCAGGAAAGCACAAATTGCTAACAAAAATAAAATAAAATACATTACAACATGAAATACAACTGGACATCTGACATGTACGCATACACCCATTCCTTCCCTGACATTGAAAACAAAATATCAATCAATCACTCAAAATGATTCAATCCTTGGGAAAAATCAAGTTCTGTTAATTGATTGTAGGCACCCTGTGACTTTCTGGCTGTTCCCAAATGCAAAAAAAAGAAGATCTGAAATAGGTTAATTTGGAGGACAGGCACAGCCTCATTCATCCCATTTAAGAGCGCCTTAATCAGCTATATAGTGGAGGTTGATTTTTGGCACTGTTTTAATCCTTGGATTTTTTGCATGAAAAAAAATGCATTAAAATCAGCAGAGAGTGAGTTGAATCATTGGCACTAAAGTGTTGCCAAATAATGGGGCTTAGTAATAAGTAAAATAAATTTTTGAAATTTATGAAACTCCTGTGCTGGATCAATTTCAAAAAGTCTAAAAACTTTTGAACCAAACCTCATATGTTTTGATTCATTTTCCTTTTTTCTTTTTAAAAGGGAAAATCACATTGCCTAGAATTGGGTTGACCCCGGGGGAAAATATTAACGTACCTCGGCCCCGACGCCTGACCTCTGATGCTGGCGGCTCAGAGCCGCAGACAGCCAAAATTATTCACGATCTGAGGGGTTTATCATGCTAATGTCATATGCAAAGTGGGTGACATGACTTCACCTGTACCTGCAGGTTAACATCGTGTTTCTTCCGAACTCATCTTCCTCTGCAATGCGTGGTTTGTGGGATGAGAGGAATGAAGAAAAAGTCGGGTGCTGACGAAGAAAAGGAGTTTGGAGAAAAATAATTGGCCCTCGATCTCCTCTTTTATTTTTTCTTTGAGCATTTTGGGCTACGTTTAGGGTATATGGAGGATGTTGTAGTGAAGCTTTTGTGACCATCACAATCTTATATTTATTGTATATCCCGTCAGTTAAACCTCAGCAGACAGGACCACCCAGTTTTTGTAAAGCTTCAAAAAGAAAACGACTTCTTTTTCATCAGTGAAGCTCAGTGATCTTTTGTACTCCTTCAAAGGCTGGAAATCATCTGAACTGAGACTAAGACTGATGATTATCCAAATTGAGCTACAGTTATTCCAAGAAAAAAAAAAGAATTCAGGAAGACTTCTTCCTTGCAAGATTTGTGCAATTTAGAACACAATTCCCTTGAGTTGCCATTGTAAATGATGTAATTGAATCTAGACATTCACAAAAAGACCATAATAAACATTGACAACTATGGATTTCTCTATTTTCAATGTGAATTACAGTATATGTTTATTATTATAAAATAAAAGGTATTGCCTACAACTTTTTGCTCATTATTTTCTGGATTTCACAAATTGTATGCTTAGGAACATGCAAAACTTGCTTAAAGTTTATTATTCCCGGCCAAAGACTCTGTTTTGTGCAACACTTTTGCAATGTGTGTTGTAGCTACCCACCAGAACATTGCATAATGCAGAATTTTTGTTGTATGGGTGGACTCAATTTATAGTTGACCCCAGTACAATGGAATTAATTTTTTTCGCAGACTAGTCTGTTATGTGAAGAGTCTGTTATGCAAATTCAGTTGAGAAACAAGGGGGGATGTGAGGGATTCATGTCCACTTGGTGGCACTCACTTCTACATACTGAAGTCAGTTATTGCATATGTGTCTGTTATGTGAGAGGAAAAACTGCCTCCAGAGGGGGTCTTTCTGCAAAAATCTGTTGTGCAGGATGTCCGTTGTGCAGGGTTGACTGTATGAATGAATGAATGAATGAACAGAACACTTTATTTGCCGCTTTTCAGCATTCACAAGGTTTAATCAAGATTTTCACAATCACACCCCCTTCCCACCCTACCCAAATCCACTCAATGACATTTAATCATTTCAGAGCAGTATATTGACTGTATATTCCTTCAAATTTTTGTTCCAAACCTCCACGTGCCTACTTTGCTGAAAAATATATAGCCATTGTGCAGCAAGATTGGGATATTTTTGCACAATTTTGTCCCCATGACAGCTGCAAATAAAAAATGGAATTTTTGAAGCAAAGCCTAAGACAGGAAAATTCTAATATTGTTTTTTAATCATGCAGAAAATTTGGCTCAAAATGAAAATTTAACTTTCTTGGTATAGTGTTTTTTATGCATTCTCAGCATAGAATTAACATTTGGGATTTCTCAAGACAATGGGATTTTCTGCACCCTGAATTTTTCCAACTTAGACTTTGGCAACCTGGGGACATTCCAGTGACCTTTGGTGAAACTGAAATTCCCTCCCCCCAAAAATACCCAACTTTGCTGCAGGACAGCAAGGAACCCTCTACTGACCAAGGGATAAAATCTCATACATGTTTAGAACCACTATAGGAGTTATTCTCAAAGACATTGAAAATATTGACACAACAGATGAAAGAGTGAACCACTTTGTCAATTTGCAGAAAAAAATAAATAGGAAACAAAGATGATGGGATGATTTTCAAATCTATCCAGTGATCACAGTTTTGCAATTTCATATTTCAACATTTCTTGTTGAGGCTTTTGTAGCGCAAATAATTTGTTGGCACTTCCTAAATGATAAAAGAGGCAGTATTCTATCTTTTTTTTCTCTTTGTGCATATAGCTGCCAATTTTGAGGAAAATATACTCAGCAGGAAAACTTCTCAAAAAACAGAACTAGAACAAGAACAAGGCCGCACAAGTGTTTGGAATATCTCACTCATTTTTGGATAACAATCTCACACAAGAAAGACAACAGACACAGAGGCAAGAATTCTGCCACGTTTCTTTGCATAAAACACAGTGATAAGTTAAAAATAACCACCAAAACCAATCTTCCACAAGATAAAATCTATGCTATCATCAAGAAGTACAATTTCAGCCAAAACATAAGCCATGTTTTACTTGAAAATGTACTTCATTTATTTGTTTATTCTTTTACTTTCACTACTTTCATATTCAGAATAAAAGGGCTGTACAGGATGTATTAGAATAAGTTATTCAATGCTCATGATTGAGACACAGGCAATTAATTTCAAAGCTAATATTATGTTTCATGTGAAGATCCTACAATTTTATTACTTCTTGGTTTTGTGTTCAGTTAGAACTTGGAAGAAATGAATCAAATTGTTTGGATATTTTCTTTTGGATATTAAGGATTTCTGCTAGATTAAAAAATCATAAAACTTGTTAAAGTGGCTATAACTCCAAGTACAGTACCAGTTTCTGCAAAATCCGATAAATTCTCTAATGTGGAGCAAAAATATCATTATAATCTTGATTAATTAGATTGAATTTTGATTTTCAAGATATGCAGTAAAAACTTCTGATACAGATTTGAAAATTTTTCAACTTTTATGATGAAATGTAACATTTGGGAAATCCCAAATGTTTTTGCTTGGGGGGCAATGGAAAATTAACAGGAGGGTAAAATTGATGACTCATGGCAGAAAACTGCTGGATAAGTGAGTAGACAAAATTCTGAAGTCCATTTGTTCTATTATTCACTTTCTTTCTTTTGAAAAGCATGAAGTTACATTTTTATTGATAATCTCATGCATGAGTACCCATCATGCAATAGCCAAAAAATCCAAGTTATATAGAGGTTGGAGGGTGAAAATCATTGCATTGGTTAGGTCTGTACTGCACACTGTCTTAAATGGAATTTAGAAGTGAATTAAAGAAAATTTGATTTGAAAAATTCAGACTTGACTTGAAAAAATCTACATTCTCTGGAAATTGATGGTCTGAACTGGTCTTTGAAATTCATCAGTTTCCTCATTTTGCATGAGTTAAGGAATGTATCAACCCAACATAAAGAATTGAACTACAGTATAGTGCAGTGGAAGAAAAGGGTAAGAAATAACAAGGCAGGGCAATCAGCTGGTTTGCAGCCTGGAATATTTAGGTAAGGGGGTACCTTCATTAGGTATCTCTAGTTTTGTCTGGTTTAATCACAGTCCACAATAAATCACAATGAAAAACAATACAAAAGTAATGCATCACAATAAATGCAATAATGAAACACACATTCAATGAATACTATGCATTTGTGCACACAAATTTAGGGTGCAGTAACGCAATGTAATAATTCAATAAAAACAATTGGGGTTTAATTGTTTAAGCTAAGGGATATGTTTACAGTAAAAGCTAAATTAAAGGAATGATTGTTGAGAAGGGAGAACTGTGGGCTCTTATACAATTCAGCACAATGCTTTTGCCAGCTGATCTTATAGAAGCACTAGACCCCCCCCCCCCCCAGCCTGTTATTGGCAGGAGAAATTTGCATCCAAGAAGCTGTGCATTGGGGGAAGGGATGCAAAAAGGAAAAATGGTTGCAAAATTCAGGTCCTGATGGAACCTGAGGTCCCTGGACCCTATAGTTCTGGTTCCCCAAAATCAGGAAAGGGAAAAAAATCCCGCGAGTCCTTCAAACACGGAAAAAAAAATTCATATCAATTTCCGCTTTAAATAATTTTTATTTTGCTTTTTTTTCTGGTAACAGATCCTTGCCTGAACACGAGTTCACAGCGGGTCTCTTGGACGATGACATTCGGAAGGCACTGATGTCCAACAGCGTCCAACCATCGGATAGGGTAATCCGAGTTACCAAAGGCCGTAGATTGAAGCGGGTCGCTACAGCAGATGATTCTGCTCATATCCGGTCTGGTGCCCCGGAAATGGGCAAGTGTGAGTCGGGAACCCCTTTGAGGCCCAGTGAAACTTCCGCGAAATCCAGTGGAGCAGCAGCAGTTGCTGCTGCTGATGGTCCTCGTCAACCCGGTGAGTCGTTTATTATAATAATACTGTACCATATTTCCCTTATTAAAAAAAAATACTGTATCGATATACAATTGAACTTTGATGAATGGAACGCCCTTGTATATAAACTAAGATACGACCATTGATATGAGGGCAAACAACAAACTGCAGAGAACAAATTTTCTGATCGATTTTTTTAAGAAATCGCTGAAATATTTCCCTGAAGTATTTAGATTTTTTTTTCAAGTCCTTGTCTGAATTTCATTGAAAAAATACATCATTAAACTCCATGACTTGAATAAATTGCTCTCTGGAACGTAGATAACTCAAAACTCACTGTACTTAAAATTAGATGCAGTACTAATTATTTTTGTCATTGTCTTTAGAAAAAAGGGCAAAAAAAAACGAATTTTCTAATCAATTTTCTTGAAAGTATCAGTCAAATATTTCCCTATTTCAACATGTTTTTCAAGTCCATGTCTGAATTCTATTAAAAAATCAATTCATTGAAACCTTTACTGACTTGAAGAATTCCCAGTGGAACCTCCATAACTCAATTTTTCTAAACCTCTTGGCTATTATTTTATTCACATGGGAAAATAAAAATCAATAAAATTGCAATTTGATGTGTTTTGAAAGGAAGTGCAAGAGCATTTGGACAAATGAATCCTTGCTTTTAACTACAACAACCTTTCACCTCATTTGAAAAGCAAGGTAAGGTTCAGAATATTGTACTACCAATTACAATTTCCTGTTATTTTTCTTTCTCTTCCCTGACAAAAATGCTGGGTTCTTTAATTTGACGCCTTGCCAACTTTCATTTTTTGACCTTGCCTTTTGAAGTTCAATTTATTGAAGAGGTTTGAATGATGCATATATACAGTAGTCAAACCTTGATTTAATTTTCACCATTTGTCCTGGCACATTTTGTGGTACTGTATAAAGTGTATATTATAAGCCAGGGTGGCACTAAATTGAGGGTATTGTATAAGAGACAGAAGTCCATTTGAGGGTTTCAACTGTGAGAAAAGTAAGCTCGTTTACAGAATTTCTTTTACTCCAGGACATTCAATTTTGGACAAATTTCCATCACAAATAATCATTTCTTTTGCGAAGTAATTTTTTCGAGGAAAAGCGGGGTTTTTTTTACACAAGAACACAAATATACACAAGAAATTTCACGCTCAATTTGCACAAAACAATTTCAGGAGTCTGTTGGACGTTTCGCAACGAAAGTTGTCACAGGAAATACGTCTATATATGAAAGATGCTGGTTAACTATGTGTGTTCCTGGTTTTTTTTTTCCTGGACCTTTTATATTTTTTGCTTTCCTTGAAACTTTGGGGTGGGGGGGAGGATTATCCATGGCTATTCTCAAATCTGTGTGAACTTGTGCCGGAATTCTGTGTCCTTGCTCCACTTTCAATTTGGTTTCCTTTCAGGGAGAATTTGCCATTTGTTTTGTACCGAATCTTTATTTATTTTTTGGGAGGGCAAACTTTTTTTTTTAGCTCAGGACAGGAGGGAATTCCCCTCCTTTCCTTTCAGATCTCCAAGGAGGAGGGGTTGGTTTATGCCCTGGGGGTAATTAAATACGGTTGTAAAACAGTCTTTTGGCGGGGCAGTTGGGTAATTTTGCACATGATTCTACCCCAGTAAAAACTGGGGATTGGTTTCACTGGTTTTCTGGGGAAGGGAGATAGTCTTCTTTTTTTTTAAGAATTTATATGGGCCAGATGGCTTTTGACAATTTCTCTTGGCGCGCCGACTTTTTCGGCACTTGAGTAAATTGATGTTTTTTTTTTTGAAAATGCGTGAAAAACAAGACAGTAAAGGTGACACGCAAAACGATTTTCTACGGAGGGTTCTGCAATCAAGCTATATTCCCAGGGAACCGTTCGTTTGCTTTCTCTTGTCAATTTTCTTTTCTTATTTTTCCTATCGAATAAATCATTGGAAGCGGAGGCAGTTTTTTTTTAAATTTACATTTAAAAAAATTATTTATGCTCTCGAATACACTTGTAGAGGATAGAAGGGGGTTTTGAAAAAAAGGATTACCGTGTTCTGGTCTGTTTCACAGTTCTCATACATTTTTTCTTGAATAATTCTACTAATTGGATGTTTTTGCGAAGAGTCGAAGTTTTTTATGAATTCATGATTCAGGCAATTCTTCTCCGCCAATATTATTTTTGTATCCTCTTGGAGAAAACCTGCGTAAATATTTTCATATGCAATTATTATTTTGTTTTATTGGTTTTATATTATTTAGCGTACTCCAGAAGGAAAACCCAGACATTCAGTGATGGGGTAACGAGGGTTCTGCAATCAAGCTACCCACTGGGTTACCCTTCATTTTATTTCTCTTGTCCATTTTCTTATTTTATTGTTTTTCTCAACCAAAATCACGGGAAGCTGAGGCAATTGATTTTGTGTGCAAATTTGCATCTCCGAAAATTATTTCTGCTGCGCTGCCGCTGAGTAAAATTGTCAAGGAAAGTAGGAGTTTGGAAAAAAAAAAGGATTATTCCGTCTGTTTCGCAGTTTTCATACATTTTATCTCGAATAATTCGAATAATTGGTTGTTTTTGCGAAGAGTCGAAGTTAAAAATTAATCCAAGATCGAGTTAATTCTTCTTCAGCATAATTTTACGGATCTTCTTGGAGAAAACTGAATAAATACTTTCATACGCAATTATTATTTTGTTTTATTTCATTTTATATTATTTAGGGTACTCCAGAAGGAAAATCCAGACATTCAGTGATGGGGTAACGAGGGTTCTGCAATCAAGCTACAGGGTTACCCTTCATTTTATTTCTCTTGTCCATTTTCTTATTTTATTGTTTTTCTCAAACCAAATCACGGGAAGCTGAGGCAGTTGTTTTTTTGTTGTTGCATATTCACATTGCCAAAAATCATTTCTGTTCTAAAATTAACTTTTAGAGGAAAGAAGTGAGTTTAAAAAAAAGTGATGACAGTATTTGGGTTTGTTTCGCAGTTTTCCTGAAAAATTGAACTAATTGATTCTTTTTGCGAAGAATCGAACTTAATTACGAATTCATGATTGAGGCAATTCATCTTCGCCAATATTCTTTTTGAATCCTCTTGGAGAAAACCGGCGTAAATACTTTCATATGCAATTATTATTTCGTTTTATTTGGTTTTATATTATTTAGCGTACTCCAGAAAGAAAACCCAGACATTCAGTGATGGGGTAACGAGGGTTCTGCAATCAAGCTATACCCATCGGGTTATATACCCTTCATTTTATTTTTCTTGTTCCATTTTCTTATTTTATTGTTTTTCTCAACCCAAATCACACGGGAAGCTGAGGCAGTTGATTGCCTGCCGACGGCTTGCTGATATTTTCTCATTTCAGTTCCGGGATATTCGCAAGAAGGAAGATTGCTGGGTGGAAGTTCGTTTATTGACAGGCACGGAAATGAACGAGATGCTTGGCACATGTTGGATGCCAATAACTGGCATTCTTGCCACTGACGTTTATAGTTTTTCCTTCTCAAGCAAACGAAATCACCCACACTTTCTCCTTTTTGGGGTCACGCGGGACGTTTCTTCCATCTTTGAAAAAAGAAAAAAAAAGAAAAATAAAACGGGCGTCTGCTGATGCAAAATAACAACTTGAGATAATTAGTAATGTAAATTATTTCCCAGTGTTTATTTATGCGCTGGGAATAAATTACTTATATTCGTTGCCATTCAACTTAACTTCCGTTTGACACAAAATATGTTGTGTGTCTGAAGAACGTCTTTGGAGAGTTTTTAAAGCAGACGTGATTCCTTGCGAAGGCCTATGCAAAAAATTAGCGGCGACATTTTTGGGGTCACGGGTAAAATTTCTTCCATATTTGCAACAAGGAAACGAGCGTCTGCTGATTCAAAATATAAACTTCAGATAATTATGAATGCAATTATTCCCCAGCGTTCCGATCTGCAATGGAATAATTTATTTTGATTAGCTATGATTCAACTTTACTTTGTTTTGGCACCAATATTGTATTTAAATTGATGTTCAATGAACGCGGTGAAAATTATTTTATAAAACGTTATCCCTGAATACGAAGACGGTGTCAAAAAATTAAAAGTGAAATTTTTTGGGTTAAGCAAAAAGTTTCTTCCACCTTATTAAAAAAAATTAAATGGGAGTCTGCTGATTCAAAATATAAACTCGAGGGAAATAATAATTTAAATGATTTCCCACTGTTCAATTTATGCGCTGGGATAATATATTTTCTGCACTGAGGCTCAACTGGACATTGGCTTTGCACAAGCATATTTCATGAGACTGAGCAACGTTTTGCAAACGTTTTTAAAGCAGTGGATCCCTGCAAAGACTTATGCAAAGATTCAGCATTGAAACTTTTTTGGGCCATGCAAAGAGTTTCTGTTGAGTATGGAAGGTTTTGAATAACTTTTTTTTTTAAGTAAAGAATACAGCAATCAGCCTGGCTGCAGCCAGGGTTCTTGACACCCTAGTGTAAACTTGATACATTTAACAAAAGGCAAGGATTTCAAAGCAATCAATTGCAAATGAGAGTTTTGATATCTTTTGCGTGAGACTGCCAAAATGTGACTGATACTAAAACTCAGGAAGTTCCAACAGTTAATAAACCTCAGTGAAACTTTGTCCTTGAGGACTGACTGGAGTGTAGTCCAAAAGCCCCCTGCCAAAAGCCCCCCCCAGGTCAAATGCCCCCTAGGTCAAAAGCCCCCCTGCCAAAAGCCCCCCTTGGTGCAAAAATTGGCGATTACCGGTATTCTTGTAACTCTTTATGGTAAGCTGCACTTTTCAATAGCAGGCCCAGCACAAGGCCAAGTACCAATATGTTTGTAAGTTGAGTATATAAAGGGATTCAAATTAAAAACACAGCAATTGGTTGGCAGACTTGGCATGCAACCAACCAAGGGATTCAATCCCAAGAAAAGCTCAAGCTCATTGTTTTTCCAAGAGTGGTAAGAAGGAGTTTTCACAAAATTGGCAGACAAGAAAAAATCTTCACAAAGAACTTACAAAAAATAATCCTTTGTAATCTTCCAGTTGTTGCAAACAACTGGAAGTTGTGTTGTCCATTGGGTTTCTAAAACGTGTTTTTATACCCTGGTTGGTTAATTGGAGCACATCTGTATCTTCAGTGGCAGTTGTTCTGGCAGAAAGTCCAGGTAAAGGTTGTGAATAAATCAGCACCTCTGATCTTTGTGATGAGGGTTTTCATCCATTGACTTTCCTTGGTTAGCATGTTTTTTTTTCCTGCAAATGTTTTCCAGGAAACAATTTTCGCTGTTGACTGGTATTTTCCTTCTCTGAGGTGCATCTGGAATTGCTTCTTTTTTAACTGACAGGAGGGATTGAGGAGATTTTGCTAAGAGGGGAGGCTCAAGGAGGTCAAATTTCAGAAAATAAATTTGTGATTGGTTGCCTGGGATGGGATTTCCACTTCTCTGGCAGTAGGCAAAGCAAAGGGAGATCAACTACTTTTTCTGTTTCCAAAACAGACTTTCCCAAAGTTTAATGGCCCCATTTTCTACCTTATTGCCCTTTTGAGGTGACAGTGATCTTATTAATGTCACAGAGTTTCAACACCTATCTTCACTGGGTCTCAGGCCTGCACAGAAACTTGATTATTTCTGTGTTCTGGCATTTTTCCATTTCTTTGTTTCTCACAGGGTCAAAATGACTTCCAGCCCGTTCTTTTTCAAATAAAATTGGAACCCGTAGTTTTTCTTTAGACAAACTTGTGTCTGAAGTCCCATGACTTTGACTCTTACGAATTTCAAGAAATAAAATGGTTCCAGAAACTGAATTTTCTCTCTCATATTGAAAAGTTTGCAAAATTGTTCTGTCAATTTTAAACTTGCTGCAAATTTTCAATAATTTTGGGGTATGGTTTGCACAAAAAAAAACAAATTAAAATAAGAAAAAAGAATGAATGAAATATAAGGCACAATTTGCCAAGGAACACTGCAGGAAAGCCCTCAGTAGAACTTCCAAAAGATAAGCAAAAATATATTTCAAAATTAGGACAAAAATTCTGCACATCAGCAAAATAAAGCATTCAGCACAAAGGATACTCTGCACAAGGCAATTCCAGACTGAGGAAAAAGTTAGAATCAAAAATGGAGGGAAAAGAGTTATTGGGCAATCCCCAGAATTCCAGCATGGAATTTCCCTGCTGGAAGTTTTTATGCAAAAGTTGGGCCAGGGGTTCTGGCAAGCAACATCTGTGCTTGACAATAACATCTCCAGATTTCATGCAACCCTTTTCCTTGCCAAAAAAAAATTCCGCACATTTTTGCAATTCTTCACTGTAAATTGCAAAAAGCTACAGGTAAAAAAAAATGTCTGACTCTCATAACCTTCAATTCCAAATTTTGCCAACTATATGTGTTCAGAAATTAAAACTCTACCTTATCTCTAAATTGCAAACCTAAAAAAATTTCTTCACAGTCACCTAAAATACCGAAAATGGTCTCAGAATTCCATGATGCCCCCTCTTTTTTCCTCACTCAAACTTCGGTATTATTCATCAACATAAAATCCTGCAGAAGGTCATAACCGAGGTCACAAGCTCGCAACCCTTCATAAATTCCCCAGCAGTGAATGAGTCTCATTTGAACAGGCAATAAAAAAAAAGCCCCAGCTGAATTGCACGCTGCCCAATTCCGCGGTGCTCAAAAAGACTCCGCAGCAAATCACGCCGTGATTCTTGCGTTCAAGTGCTTCAGGCTCGCGTATTTCCATCATATTTTTACCACCTGTATTTTTCATGCCATACTCTTTTTAATGCCAAGTCGTGTTCATTAAAAAAAAGGCAGACTCGGAGGGGGGATTGAGTTTCGAAAAGGACTCGACTTGGAAAATGAATCGTTTGTGAAAGAGAGAAGATGAAACGAAATGAGCCGCACGCGGAAACGTGATGACTGTGGAATTCTCCTCATCGTGCAACTAAAAGAACTGAAGAAGAAGAAGAAGAAGACGGAGGACAAGTCACTGATTTCCCTTTCGTTTCTTATATATGCATCTCGTTGGTAAGATTTTAATGGGATCCCATTCTTTGTATATGAAGTGCTTTTTTTTTGGTGGTAATATTCATATTTTAATTATTTATATTATCCCCGC